>JAKWBO010001125.1:0-18497 GCA_034336685.1 Luscinia luscinia
TCCTGAATTCCGGAGAGCAAAGGCAGCGCTCAGAGCATCCCAAATCTGGGTTCAGCTGCTCCTGAATTCCCGGGACAGCAAAGAGGAGAGCACAGAGCATCCCAAATCCGGGTTCAGTCTTTCCTGAATTCCCGGGAGAGCAAAGGGAGGGCGCAGAGCATCCAAAATCCGGGCTCAGCCGCTCCTGAATTCCTGGAGAGCAAAGCGAGCACTCAGAGCATCCCAAATCTGGGTTCAGCCGCTCCTGAATTCCCGGGAGAGTAAATGAGCACTCAGAGCATCCCAAATCCGGGTTCAGCCCCTCCTGAATTCCCGGAGAGCAAAAGCGAGCACTCAGAGCATCCCAAAGCCAGACCCATGGCCCCGGTTCCAGCCCTTGCCGCATTCCCGGCACAGCTGGGGCCAGCGTGTCTGGCTCGGAGGTTCCCTCCGGCTTTGAAGGGAGAGATAAAAACCCAGGAGCCAGGAGAGGCTCCCGGACACAATGTGCTCCATTGTGCAATTCCAGAGGGAGGATGGAGAGGGGAAAGGGGAGACACCCCGAGGGGGCTCTGGGGGCTGGGATGGAGCCGAGCACAAACCCTGCGCGAGTTGGAGGGGTCAGGGGCGGTGCAGTTGCAGCTGTTTTGGGGAAATGGGATTTTCCAGATGCTTCTGGCGGGATGAGGCTGCGGGCAGCGGTTTGCGCGTGGATTCCTTTGTGAATCCAGGAAGGAGAAGGAGCTGAGCCCCATTTGCATGGGAATGGGGAATGGGAACGGAATAGGGAGCAGGAATGGGAATGGGAATGGGAATGGGGAATGGAAATGGAGAATGGGAATGGGAATGGGAATGGAATGGAATGGGAATGGGGAATGGGGAATGGGAATGGGAATGGGAATGGGAATGGGAATGGGAATGGGAATGGGGAATGGGAATGGGAATGGGGGAATGGGGAATGGGAATGGGAATGGGAATGGGAATGGGAATGGGAATGGAATAGGAATGGGGAATGGGAATGGGAATGGGGAATGGGAATGGGAATGGGGAATGGGGAATGGGAATGGGGAATGGGGAATGGGAATGGGAATAGAATGGGAATGGGAATGGGAATGGGAATGGGAATGGGGATGAGAGCAGGATGGGAACAGGATGAGGAGCTGAGCTCTACCCCGCCTGTGGCTGCAGAGTCCTGGGACGTTCCTCTGGGATAACCACAAGGACAGGGACAGAGGTGACCCGGCCGTGGGGACACACCCGAGCTGGGCTGCTCTGGGCGCTGCCCCATCGCCCCTCCGCCAGCTCCTCAAATCCCTTTTGGCTCGGCCCGTGGAGCCCTGACACTCGGAGCTCTGCCCACGGTGAGGCCCTCCCAGCCCCAAATCCAGGAGCAGCTCAGCCGGCAGCGGGGGTTGTTTTCTCTCGCCCGCAGCCGGGAGATTTCGAGCATCCGCACCAGAGCTGTCGGGAAGGAGCCGCTTTGATCATCGCTGGTTATCGCTCAGGGGCTGACAGCAACCCCGAGCGCTGCGGCACCAGGCCGCCCCAGCCCGACTGCGCCTGCCACGGACCCAAATCCAGCCTCTCCCAACTCCAGGGAATGACCCACAAATCCCAATACCGCCCCAGCCCAGCTCGCCTGCCACGGACCCCAAATCCAGCCTCTCCCAGCGCCATGGGGCGGAGGAATGATCCCACAAATCCAGTACTCGCCCCCAGCCCGGCTGCCTGCCACGGACCCCAAATCCAGCCTCTCCCAGCGCCATGGGAGGAGGGAATGATCCTACAAATCCCAATACCCATCTCCCAGCCCGGCTGCGCCTGCCACGGACCCAATCCAGCCTCTCCCAGCGCCATGGGAGGAGGAATGACCCACTAAATCCCAATATCCGCCCCAGCCCAGCTGTGCCTGCCATGAACCCCAAATCCAGCCTCTCCCAGCGCCATGGGGTGGAGGGAATGATCCCACAAATCCCAGCTCCCCCTCCCAGCCTGGCTGTGCCTGCCATGAACCCAAATCCAGCCTCTCCCAACTCCAGGAATGGTCCTACAAATCCCAATACCCTCCCCAGCCGGTTTAGCTGCCCACGGACCCCAAGTCCAGCCTCTCCCAACTCCATGGGGCAGAGGGAACGATCCTACAAATCCCAATACCCATCCCCAGCCCGGCTGCAGCTGCCCAGGGACCCCCAGAACCTCATCCCAGGTCCATAAGGTCAGGGAATGATCCCACAAATCCCAGAGCCCACGCCCTCCCCCAGCTGTGGCTGCCCATGGACCTCAGAAGCTCATCCCATCTCCATGGGGTCCAGGGAATGATCCCACAAATCCCAACACCCATCCCCAGCCCGGCTGCAGCTGCTCACGGATCCTGATCCAGCCTTTACCAGCTCCATGGAATGATCCCATAAATCCCAGACCCCAATCCCAACCCGGCTGTGGCTACCCACAGACCCCAAATCCAGCCTTTCCCAGCTCCATGGGGCCGAGAGAATGATCCTACAAATCCCAGAGCCCACTCTCATCCCAGCTACAGCTGTCCACAGACCCCCAGAACCCCATCCCAGCTCCATAGGGTCAAGGAATGATCCCACAAATCCCAATATCCATCCCCAACCCAGCTGTGGCTGCCCAGATACCAAACCCAACCTCTCCCAACTCCATGGGGCAGAGGAACGATCCCACAAATCCCAGAGCCCAACCCCCAGTCTGGCTATGGCTGCCTACAGACCCCATATCCAACCTGTCCCAGCTCTATGGGGGCCGAGGCAATGATCCCATAAATCCCAGAGCCCAACTCAGTCTGGCTGTGGCTGCCCACAGACCCCATATCCAACCTGTCCCAGCTCTATGGGGCTCAGGGAACGATCCCACAAATCCCAGAGCTCAACCCCAATCAACTGTGGCTGCCCACAGACCCCATATCCAACCTGTCCCAGCTCTATAGGGCCGAGGCAATGATCCCATAAATCCCAGAGCCCACCCCCATCCCGGCTACACCTGCCCACGGACCCCAAATCCAGCCTGTCCCAGCTCCACAAACCCCACAACGCTGTGATCCCACAGATCCCAGCTCCCACCCTCCGAGCGGGAAAGGGGATCAGGGCTGCACCTCAAATCCCTGGGTGTGCCCCCAAACCCAGGGGACACCTGCACCTCCTCCCAGATGCTCTTTTCACCCCCAAAATCGCTGCAGGACCCCCCAGTCCCCCAAATCCTCGGTTCAGCCGCAGAGCAGCAGCAGCAGCGCCGCCCACGCCCCTCCCTCCTCCTGTTTGTCTCCGAGGAGTTTTATTTCTTTTTTAATTTTTTTCCCTCTTAGAAGAATCCCCCAAACCCTCTGCCTTTTGTTCCCTGAGGAATTTCGCAGCTCGGGAGAAGCTGGAGCAGGGCAGGGAGGGCAGAGGTGGCTCACTCCTGACCCGAGAAGCTCCAGGATCAGGAATTTTTGGGATGCCAGGTGGCAGGAGCAGGCAGGAATGCTGATGGCTTTCCCAGGCAGCTGATGTTTCTCTTTTCCCTTTATTTTTTAGGTTTTATTTTTTTGTTCATATTTTAGATGCTTTGCAGAGACAAACAGCTTTTTGGGAGGGCAGCTCCAGGCCATGACCTTCCCAAAGCCTGGGGATCCAGGAAGGGCAGCTCAGAATTAATTAACCTCTATATGGAATTAATTTATCCTACATGGATTTATGTTCGCCCTATAAAGATTTACATCCATCCTAGAAGGATTTTATTTGTCTTACATGGATTTATTTGTCCTAGATGGATTTATTTGTCCTAGATGGGTTATTTGTCCTAGAGGATTTTATTTGTCCCATAGGATTTATTTCTCTTACAGGGATTTTATTTCTCCCATATGGATTTATGTTTGTCCTATAGGATTTTATTTCCCCTTGATGGATTTACTTTTTGTCCTGTAGGGATTTACATTTGTCCTAAAGGGATTTATGTTTGTCCTATGGAGACTTTATTTCTCCTATAGGGAATTTATTTGTCCTTTATAGATTTACATTTGTCCTATAGGGGTTTTATTTTTTTATGGATTTGCATTTGTCCTATAGGGATTTCATTTTTTTTATGGATTTATGTTTGTTCTATAGGGGTTTTATTTGTCCTTTATGAATTTATGTTTGTCCTACAGGTATTTTATTTCTCCTATAAAGATTTACTTCTCCTATAGGGATTTATTTGTCCTATATGAATTTTAATTCTCCTATAGAGGGATTTTATTTGTCCTATAGGGATTTTATTTGTCCTTTATGGATTTGCATTTGTCCTATAGGGGTTTCATTTTTTTATAGATTTATGTTTGTCTGATAGGGATTGACATTTATCCTATAGGAATTTTATTTCTCCCATAGGGATTTATTTCTCATATAGGGATTTTATTCATCCTTTATGGAATTACATTTGTCTTATATTGATTTTTATTTCTCCCATTTTGTCTTATATTGATTTTATTTCTCCTATAGGGATTTTATTTCTCCTATAGGGTTTATTTCTCCTATGGGTTTATTTCTCCTATAAGGGATTTTATTTCTCCTATAGGGATTTTATTTTCTCCTGTAGGGATTTCATTTCTCCTATAAGGGATTTCATTTTCTCCTATAAGGAGTTTTATTTCTCCTATAAGGAATTTCATTTCTCCTATAAGGATTTTATTTCTCCTATAAGGGATTTTATTTTCTCCTGTAGGGATTTTATTTCTCCTATAGGGATTTTATTTCTCTTATAAGGGTTTCATTTCTCCTATAAGGGATTTTATTTCTCCTGTAGGGATTTTATTTCTCCTATAGAGATTTTATTTCTCCTATAAGGGATTTCATTTCTCCTATAAGGGATTTTATTTCTCCTGTAGGGATTTTATTTCTCCTATAGGGTTTTATTTCTCTTATAAGGGATTTCATTTCTCCTATAAGGGATTTTATTTCTCCTGTAGGGATTTTATTTCTCCTATAAGGATTTTATTTCTCCTATAAGGATTTCATTTCTCCTATAGGCATTTTATTTCTCCTATAGGGATTTTATTTCTCCTATAGGGATTTAATTTCTCCTATAGGGATTTTATTTCTCCTATAGGGACTTTATTTCTCTATAGGGATTTCATTTCTCCTATAGGGATTTATTTGTCCTACAGGGATTTGAATGGAAACACTGCAGGCCTTGGAAAAGAGGATTGGGAATTTGAGAATGGGAACCCACGGGCCTTGGAATTCAGGGATTGGGGATCTGAGGATGGGAACCCCACAGACCTTGGAAATCAGGGATAGGAGAATCTGAGAATGGGAATCCCACAGACCTTGGAAATCAGGGATTTGGGATCTGAGAATGGGAACCCCACAGGCCTTGGAATTCAGGGATTGGGGATCTGAGAATGGGAACCCCACACTTTTCCTGCTGCTCCTGGCACAGCTGCAGGCAGCACCTGGAGACCTTCAGACCCTCGATGTCCGGAGGAGAGGCAGCTGGGAGCTGGAATCACGGAGCAATTCCCCTGGAAAACATCCTGGAGCTTCCTGAGCCCTCTGCAGCCCCCTCCCTCCTCCTGGCGGGATTTGTCCCAGGATAATCCCGGCAGATTCCTCTGGAAAGCCCCAGATGTGTTTGGCTGCGTATCCATGGAGGTGTCAGAGCAGCCCAGGGACACGAGGGGTGAGGGAAGCGCTTCAGAGTTTCCAGCTCTGCTCCAAATTAATCCCTTAACCTTTTCCAAGGCCTTTTTCCAGCGGCTGCGAGGGAGCTCTGACCCTCCCTGTGCCGAGGCAGCCTCTCCAGAAAAGCCGGGCTGGAGGGATTGGGGAATTTGGGAATTTGGGGAGTGGGTTTGTAGGGAAAGGGGATGGAGCCCCTGAGGCCAGAGGGGATCCAGAGGAACTGTGTGGGGCTGGGAGTTTGGGATGGGCTGTAGGGATTCTGTAGGATTGGGAGTTTGGGATGGGCTGTAGGGATTTTATATAGGATTGGGAGTTTGGGATGGGATGCAGGGATTCTGTGGGATTGGGAGTTTGGGATGGGATGTAAGGATTCAGTAGGGCTGGGAGTTTGGGACAGGATGCTTAGGGATTCTGTGGGATTGGGAGTTTAGGATGGGCTGTAGGGATTCCATAGGATTGGGAGTTTAGGATGGGATGTAGGGATTCAGTGGAGCTGGGAATTTGGGATGGGATGTAGGGATTCCATAGGATTGGGAATTTAGGATGGGATGTAAGGATTCAGTGGGGCTGGGAATTTAGGATGGGATGTAAGGATTCTGTAGGGTTGGGAGTTTGGGATGGGCTGTAAGAGTTCCATAGGGCTGGAAGTTTTGGATGGGATATAAGGATTCAGTGGATTAGGAATTTGGGACAGCCAGTGAGGATTCTGTGGGATTGGAAGTTTGGGATGGGATGTAAGGACATTCCATAGGGCTGGGAGTTTGGGATAGGGCTGCAAGAATTCCATAGGATTGGGAGTTTAGGATGGGCTGTGAGGATTCAGTTTGGGATGAGCTGTGAGGGATTCTGTGGGATTGGGAGTCTGGGATGGGCTCAAGGGCATTCCATGGGGTTGGGAGATTTGGGATGAGAATGTAAGGATTCCATAGGATTGGGAATTTAGGCTGAGGCTGTAAGGATTCAGTTTAGGGATGGAGCTGTAGAGATTCTGTGGGATTGGGAGTTTGGGATGAAGCTGTAGAGATTTTGTGGGATTAGGAGTTTAGGGATGGGCTGCAGGAGATTCCAGTTTAGGGATGGGCTGCAAGGATTCAGTTTAGGATGGGTTGTAGGGATTCAGTTTAGGATGGGTTGTAGAGATTTTGTGGGATTGGAAATTTAGGATGGCACTTGAGGATCCTGTGGGATTGGGAGTTAGAGATGGGCTGTAGGGATTCTATTGGGATTAGGGAGTTTAGGATGGGCTGTAGGATTCAGTTTAGGGATGGGATGCTAAGAATTCAGTGGATTAGGGAATTTGGGATGGCCAGCGAGAATTCTGTGGAGATTGGGAGATTTAGGACAGGCTGTAAGATTCAGTTTGGGATGGGCTGTAGGGATTCTGTGGGATTGGGAGTTTGGGATGAGATGTAAATATTCAGTTTGGGATGGGCTGTAGGGGTTCTGTGGGATTGGGAGTTTGGGATGAGATGCAAGGATTCCATAGGATTGGGAGTTTAGGATGGGCTGCAAGGATTCCATAGGATTGGGAGTTTAGGATGGGCTGCAAGGATTCAGTTTAGGATGGGCTGCAGGGATTCTGTGGGATTGGGAGTTTGGGATGGGATGTAAGGACATTCCATTGGGCTGACAGTTTGGGATGGGCTCTATAGATTTCATAGGGCTGGGAATTTGGGATGGGCTGCAAGAATTCCATAGGATTGGGAGTTTGGGATGGGCTGCAGGGATTCAGTTTGGGATGATCTGTAGGGATTCTGTGGGATTGGGAGTTTGGGATGAGATGCAAGGATTCCATAGGATTGGGAGTTTGGGATGAGATGCAAAGATTCCATAGGATTGGGAAGTTTAGGATGGGCTGCAAGGATTCAGTTTGGGATGGGCTGCAGGGATTCTGTGGGATTGGGAGTTTGGGATGGGCTGTCAGGGATTCAGTTTGGGATGGGCTGCAGAGGATTCAATTTGGGATGGGCTGCAGGGATTCAGTTTAGGATGGGCTGTAGGGATTCAGTTTGGGATGGGCTGTAAGGATTCAGTTTGGGATGGGCTGCAAGGATTCCATAGGGCTGGGAACTGTCAGAACCAAGCCTCCCACAAGAACCCCTCAGACACAGAGACACCAGGCAGGAACCACGTGAGATTCCAAGCCTGGAGTTACGGCAGGATGGGAAAAACGCTGCCCCAGCATTTCCCAGGTTTTCTCAGCGTTTTCCAGCATTTCCCAGCCGGGGACGGGAAGGGACAATCCGGGACTTTGTGCCCCAGGCCAGGGAAGCTGCCGAGCACCTCCCTCGGAAATCTGGTGATTCCAGGAGCTCCGGGAGCAGCCGGAGCTGCCAGACCCGGAGCAGCCCCGCTCAGAGTTTCCAGCTCGGCTGTTGCTCCGTCTCCGGGTGACCGAGTCCCTCCAGATTCCCTCAAATCTCCATCCAAGAATGTTGTTTGGGCTGAAGAATGCGTGGCTGGGAACGAAAAAAAAGGGAAAAGGGAGGCTCGGGGTGAGCGGGGAGGTCGGGGCAGGGCTGGCTCTGCTCTCCCTCCTGACCCTCCCGCCCCAGCCAGATGTGGGGATGGTGCCTCCACCCCAAAGGGATCCCGAATCCCCGAGTCCCTCAGGATTCCCTTCCCTGGCCCTGGGGGAGTTTGTGCTCGGCAGAGGGGATGTGAATCCATGGGGATGTTCCATGGGCAGAGAATTCCAAAGGGCCCGGCAGAGATCGGAGCTCTCCCTCCAGGGAATGGGTGGAGGAAAAGGAGGAAGAGGAGGAAAAGGAGGAAGAGAAAGAAGAGAAGGAAAAGGAGAAAGAGGAGGAAGAGGAGGAAGAGGAGGAAGAGAAAGAAGAGGAGGAAGAGGAGGAAGAGGAGGAAGAGGAGGAAGAGGAGGAAGAGGAAGGTTCCCAATGTGGATGGACTGATCCAGAGGCACCTGTAGAAGAGGAGGATGAGGAAGAGGAGGGTTCCCTGCCTGGACAAGGCAATCCAGAGGTAGCTGGAGAGAGGAAGAACATGAAGAACAGGAAGAGAAGGAAGAGAAGGAGAAGGAGGAGGAGGAGAAAGAGAAGGAAGAGAAGGAAAAGAAGAAGAGGAGGAAGAGGAAGAAGAGGAGGAAGAGGAGAAAGACGAGGAAGAGGAAGGCTCCTGCATGGATGGAGCAATGAGAGGTACCTGCAGAGAGGAAGAAGAGGAAGAGGAGGAGGAGGAAGAAGAGGAGGAGGAGGAAGAAGAGGAGGAGGAGGAGGAAGAGGAGGAAGAGGAGGAGAGGAGGAGGAAGAAGAAGAGGAGGAGGAGTAGGAAGAGGAGGAGGAAGAGGAGGAAGGCTCCCTGCATGGATGGAGCAATGAGAGGTACCTGCAGAGAGGAACAGGAGGAAAAGGAGGAAGAGGAGGAAGAGAAGGAAGAGGAGGAGAAAGAAGAAGGAGGAGGAAGAGGAGGAAGAGGAAGGTTTCCTTCATGGACAGAGCAATGAGAGGTACCTACAGAGAGGAAGAGGAGGAAGAGGAGGAGGAAGAGGAGGAAGAACAACTTGAGGAGGTAGGAAGAGGGAAGGGGGAGAAGAGGAGGAGGAGGAAGAAGAGAGGGAGGAAGAAGAGGAAGAGGAGGAAGAGGAGGAAAAAGGAGGAAGAAAGAAGAGGAGGAGGAAGAGGAGGAAGAGGAGGAAGAGAAGAGAAGAACAAGAGAGGAGGGAGAGAGGAGGAGGAGGAAGAAGAAGAGGAAGAGGGAGGAAGAGGAGGAAGAGGAGGAAGAGGAGGAAGAGGAGGAAAAGAACAACTTGAGGAGGAGGTAGGAAGAGGGGAAGGGGAGAGAAGAGGAGGAGGAGGAAGAAGAGGAAGAGGAGGAAGAAGAAGGAAGAGGAGGAAGAAGAAGAGAGGAGGAGGAAGAGGAGGAAAAGGAGGAAGAGAAGGAAGAACAAGAGGAGGAGGGAGAAGAGGAGGAGGAGGAAGAGGAGGAAGAGGAGGAAGAGGAGGAAGAAGAGGAAGAGGAGGAAGAGGAGGAAGAGAGGAGGAAGAGGAGGAAGAGGAGGAAGAGGAGGAAGAGGAGAGCTCCCTGCATGGATGGAGCAATGAGAGGTACCTGCAGAGAGGCAGAGGAGGATTCCCTGGGATAGAGAGATCCAGAGGTATCTGGAGAAGAGGGAGAAGAGGAAAATTCGGATTCCCTGCAGCAATGAAAAAAAATCTCCCTGCATTTCACAAAGGCTGGAAAGAGCCAGGAGCAGCAGGAAAAGGAATCTCAGGAAAACCACACAAACCTGGGAGGCTCAGAGCTCCAGGCCCTGGGAATTCCAGAACCTTCCAGAAGGGGCTGGGGTCGTGGTTTTGCTGCTCCCTCCCCACTCAGGTGACACCCAAAATTTTCCCCACACCTGTCTGAGCAAGGTTGGAGGTGCCAACAGATTCCTTGGCCCCTGATTGGGAATCTTGCCCTGGAGTCTCATGAAAGAGCAGTTCACATCCTCAGGGATTTGCCTTTAGGGACAAGACCTGGCGACAGGGATGTTCAGTCCCTGGAATTGCTGATTCCTCCGGGGAATTTTCCCTAAAAACAGCGAGAGTGGGAGGCCAGAGCAGCAGGGCTGAAACTCCTCGGAATCGTGGAAGGAGCAGAAATTTCCATGAGTAAAAAAACCAGGAAGCCGCTGAAAGAACCGAGTCCGACAGCGGCTGTGGCTGAGTTTAATCCTCCTTCATGCACCCTTCACCGGGAGCAGCAGGGAAATGTTTTGTTGCTTTGTTTTGTTGGGAATCATCCAGTCCCTGCATCCCGATCAATCCGTGTCCATCCTGGGAAGCTCCAGGACTGGGGATTAAAACAAATCCGGGCCAGATTCGCTGCTTCCAGATACGAAGCTCCAAGGATTTGATCAAAACAGCTGGAAAAACTCCATCCCAAACAATCCCCGCTCGGTTTGGAAAACCGAAACAGAGCAGGCACGGATGAGATGCAGACTGACCTAGGAATGAGCGCTCGGATGGGATTGCCAAGTGATAAAGAGCTGCGGGATTCCAGGAATTCCAGCTCATTCCCAGCTCCCGTCACAGCTCTGGGCTCCCTCCGAGCAGCCAGCGGCAGGAATTGCTGGTTTTGAAGGGAAAAGTATGGGAAACTCTCATGGAAGTCCCTTGGGATGAGGGGACAGGGATGGGGAGGCTGTGGCAGCTTGACAGGACATCCTCGGGCACAGGATGAGCCCCAAAACCCCAAAAACCTTCCCAGAGGAAGTTCTGGGCTCCTCCGAGCAGCCAGCAGCAGGAATTGCTGGTTTTGAAAGGGAAAAGTGTGGGAAAATGTCATGGAAGTCACTTGGGATGAGGGGACAGGGATGAGGGCTGTGGCAGCCCAGAGGCAGCAGGATGAGCCCCAAAAATCTTCCCAGAGGAAGTTTTGGGGTTCCTCCTACCAGCCAGCAGCAGGAATTTTTGGTTTGAGGAGAAAAGTGTGAGAAAATATAATGGATGTCACTTGGGATGTGGGGACAGGGATGGGGAGGCTGTGACACCCCAAGGGCCCCAGGATGAGCCCCAAAACCCCAAAACCTTCCCAGAGGAAGCTCTGGGCTCCTCTCGAACAGCCAGCAGCAGGAATTGCTGGTTTTGAAGGGAAAATTATGGGAAACTCTCATGGAAGTCCCTTGGGATGAGGGGACAAGGATGGGGAGGCTGCTGACACCCCAGGGGCCCCAGGATGAGCCCCAAAACCTTCCCAAAGGAAGCTCGGGCTCCCTCCGAGCAGCCAGCAGCAGGAATTGCTGGTTTTGAAGAAAAATTGTGGGAAAATGTCATGGAAGTAATTTGGGATGAGGGGACAGGGATGGGGAGGCTGTGGCATCTTCATAGGACACCCAGGGAGCACCAGGATAAGCCTTGGGTCATCGGGATGAGCCCCAAAAACCTTCCCAAAGGAAGCTCCGGGCTCCCTCCGAGCAGCCAGCAGCAGGAATTGGTGGTTTGAAGGGAAAAGTGTGGGAAAATATCATGGAAGTCACTTGGGATGAGGGACAGAAATGGGGAGGCTGTGGCAGCTTCACAGGACATCCTCGGGCACCGGGATGAGCCCAAAACCCCAAAAACCTTCCCAGAGGAAGTTCTGGGGTTCCTCTGAGCAGCCAGCGGCAGGAATTGCTGGTTCTGAAGGGAAAATTATGGGAAAATGTCATGGAAGTCCCTTGGGATGAGGGGACAGGGATGAGGGACTGTGGCAGCCCAGAGGCAGCAGGATGAGCCCCAAAACCTTCCCAGAGAAAGTTTTGGGGTTCCTCCTATCCAGCCAGCAGCAGGAATTAGTGGTTTTGAGGAGAAAAGTGTGAGAAAAATATAATGGATGTCACTTGGGATGTGGGGACAGGGATGGGGAGGCTATGACACCCAAGGGCCCAGGATGAGCCCCAAAACCCCAAAAACCTTCCCAGAGGAAGTTCTGGGCTCCCTCCGAGCAGCCAGCAGCAGGAATTGGTGTTTTTGAAGGGAAAATTGTGGGAAAATGTCATGGAAGTCACTTGGGATGAGGGGACAGGGATGGGAGGCTGTGACACCCCAGGGGCACTAGGATGAGCCCCAAAACCTTTCAGAGAAAGTTTTGGGGTTCTTTCGAGCAGCCAGCAGCAGGAATTGGTGGTTTTGAGGAGAAAATTATGGGAAAATGTCATGGAAGTCCCTTGGGATGAGGAGACAGGGATGAGGGGCTGTGGCAGCCCAGAGGCAGAAGGATGAGCCCCAAAAACCTTCCCAGAGGAAGTTTTGGGGTTCCTCCTACCAGCCAGCAGCAGGAATTGGTGGTTTTGAGGAGAAAAGTGTGGGAAAATATAATGGATGTCACTTGGGATGTGGGGACAGGGATGGGAGGCTGTGACACCCCAGGGGCACCAGGATGAGCCCCCAAAACCCCAAAAATCTTCCCAGAGGAAGCTCCGGGCTCCCTCCGAGCAGCCAGCAGCAGGAATTGCTGGTTTTGAAGAAAAAATTGTGGGAAAATGTCATGGAAGTAATTTGGGATGAGGGGACAGGGATGGGGAGGCTGTGGCAACTTCGCAGAGACACCCAGGGGCACCAGGATAAGCCTTGGGACACTGGGATGAGCCCCAAAAACCCCAAAAACCTTCCCAGAGGAAGCTCTGGGCTCCTCCGAGCAGCCAGCGGCAGGAATTGAGTGGTTTTGAGGAGGAAATTGTGGGAAAATGTCCTGGAAGCCCCTTGGGAAGCACGAGGAGCTGGGATGAAAGGAGTGGGAGCAGTGAGCCTGGCAGGAGTTCCTGCCAGGTGCTTCAGGATTTGGGGATAACTGGAGCATGAGATCCCAGGGCTGCATGGAGGGAAAAAAAAAAGGAAAAAAAGGAAAAACCTCCTGGGGTCCTTCAGATGGAAAATTCTCTCTTCCTGAGATAATCCCAGTGTGGTTGGGATGAGATTGGACAGAAGGTGCTGGGTTCTGTGGGGCTGAAATTCCCTGGAAAAGGGGATGGGGGTGTGGAATGGCACTGGAAGCCACCAGGGAGAATTCCTCCTCCAAAGGGATCCTTTAAATTTCAGAAGCTGGGGAGGCTGGAATTCCTTATTCCCTTGTCTGGGGATTTTTGGCCTTTCCAGAAAAATCCTGCAGGCCCTGAAATCCTTGGAGCTGCTGGTCAGAGATGCTCCCACAGCAGCAGATGGTGTTGGCTGCTGCAGGGGAAAATATATTTAAAGAACAAAATTAAGAGTATAAGAAAAGATACAAAATTTATAACAACGTATTAAAAGTAAATTTGAAGTGTTGTGGTGAGTCTGTAGAGATGGGGGAAAGTGTGTTTAAACAGCAGAAATATATGTGTGATTATTTAAAATCATTATTAAAAAGAATTTATTTTAGTGTTCCAAATAAGAAGTTAGAAAGGATTTTCCAAATGCAAGCCCTAATTGTGTTTTTAAGTAAAACTTTCTGAGATGGAGTTAGGCTAAAACTTTCAGATGGTGTTTAAATGAAAGACAGAAAACTCCTTTGTTATTACCGTCTTAGAAGATAATCAGAAAATCTTTAAGTGAGCCACTCACGAGTTCTAAAAACACAAAGGCTTTTTCGCTGGTTTCTCGATTAGTGTCGCGACATATCGCTAACAGCCGTGGTTCGCTTTCAAGCCCAAATGCAGGGGATGCTGGCACCGATTTCAGGAGTTTGGCTCCCTGGCTTTGCGAGTCCATCCTCCCCAGCACCCCAAAGGCTCCAGCGCCACCGCAGCAAGCGGGGATGAAAATCCTCCCCAGCTCCTTCCGCGGCGTTTTCCTCCCTTCCCTTCCCTCTTTCCCGCTTTCTCCACACCGCCCTGGCTGCAGACTGCGCCTTCCAGCCGCGTTCCCTCCCCAAATATTCGGGTTTCTGGCCGAGCCCCGGTGTGCAGCAGTGTCCTCAGGCTCGCTCACATCCCGCTCTGCTGCTGCTCCCGGCAGGACGCTCTCCATCCCGCAGCGCTCCCGGGAGGATGTTTTGGCTAGGGATTTTCTGTGGAAAACAAGGAGAAATGGAGGCCAGAGGGGAGCTGGCACCTGCTGAGCTGCGCTAAATCATTCCAGGCTCCTGGGAGATCCGGGAGCGCGGCTGGAGCTGGGCAGGGGACGCTCAGGCTCCTCCTTTCCCTTCCTTTCCTTCCCTTTCCTTTCCTTTCCTTTCCTTTCCTTTCCTTTCCTTTCCTTTCCTTTCCTTTCTCCTTTCCCTTCCTTCTTCCCTCCTTTCTTCCTTTCTTTCCTTTCCTTTCTTCCCTTCCTTCCTTCCTTCCCTTCCTTCCTTCCTTCCTTCCTTCCCTTCTCCTTCCCTTCCTTCCTTCCTTCCCTTCCCTTCCCTTCCCTTCCTTCCCTTCTTCCCTTCCCTTCCCTTCCCTTCCCTTCCCTTCCCTCCTTCCCTTCCCTTCCCTTCCCTTCCCTTCCCTTCCTTCCTTCCCTTCCCTTCCTTCCCTTCCCTTCCCTTCCTTCCCTTCCCTTCCCTTCCTTCCCTTCCCTTCCTTCCTTCCCTTCCCTTCCTTCCTTCCTTCCTTCCCTTCCTTCCTTCCTTCCCTTCCCTTCCTTCCCTTCCTTCCTTCCCTTCCCTTCCCTTCCCTTCCCTTCCCTTCCCTTCCCTTCCCTTCCCTTCCCTTCCCTTCCTTTCCGTGCCAGCTCTGCAGGACCCCTGGGCCACAGGGATGAGCCCCAAAATCTCTTCCAACCAGGATCACCCTCAGGACACGCTCCTTGTCCTTGTCCTCGTCCTGTCATGTCCCCATTCCCCACCTGGCTGAGCCCTGGGGATGGATGACACCCCAAATCCTGGGGGTTGGATGAGATCTCAAATCCCAGGGGATGGATGAGACCCCAAATCCAAGGGGGATGGATGAGACCCCAAATCCCAAGGATGAGATCCCCCAGTCCCATCGGATGGATGAGACCCCAAATCCCGGAGGAGATGGATGAGACCCCAAATCCCAGGGGATGGATGAGACCCCAAATCCCGGGGATGGATGAGATCCCAAATCCCAGGGATGGATGACACCTCTAAATCCTGGGGATGGATGAGACCCCAAATCCCAGGGATGGATGAGACCCCAAATTCCATGGGATGAATGAGACCCCAAATCCCAAGGATGAGACCCCCAGTCCCATGGGATGGATGAGACCTCAAATCCCGGAGGGGATGGATGAGACCTCAAATCCCGGGGATGGATGAGACCCCAAATCCCTGGAGGGGATGAATGAGACCCCAAATCCAAGGATGAGACCCCCAGTCCCATCGGATGGATGAGACCCCAAATCCCGGGAGGATGGATGAGACCTCAGATCCCAGGGGATGGATGAGACCCCAAATCCCGGGGATGGATGAGACCCCAAATCCCGGGAGGAGGGATGGATGAGACCCTAAATCCCGGGAGGGGATGGATGAGACCCCAAATCCCGGAAGGGATGGATGAGACCCAAATCCCAGGGGATGGATGACACCCCAAATCCCGGAGGGGGTGGATGACACCCCAAATCCCTAGAGGATGAGACCCTAGATCCCAGCGGATGGATGAGACCCCAAATCCCAGGGGATGGATGAGACCCCAAATCCGGGGATGGATGAGACCCCAAATCCCGGGGGATGGATGAGACCCCAAATCCCAGGGGATGGATGAGACCCCAAATCCGGGAGGGGGATGGATGAGACCCCAAATCCTGGGGATGGATGAGATCCCAAATCCGGGAGGGGGATGGATGAGACCCCAAATCCCGAGGGGATGGATGAGACCCCAAATCCTGGAGGGGATGGATGAGACCCCAAGTCCCGGAGAGGTGTGGATGAACCCCAGCCCCACGTGGGTTTTCCCAGCCTGCAGAAATGCCAGCTTGGCATCCCCGCTCTGCCAAACCCGAAGACAAATTCCCGCTGTCACAGTGGCCCCTTTTAGGGAATTTATTTACTGGATGCTGCCTCCTTATCGTCCGTGGAAATGTTTATCCCAAATATTTAACGGCAGCACTGCACTAAACTGAGGCTGCCTGGGGAGCCCTCAGAGCAGGGCCGACTGCAGTGAAAAATTCAGGTTAATTCCTTGTTTTCCCAAAAATCCCATCCTCAGCACCTCCAAAACCTGATATTCCCTAATCTGGCCTCCTGATGAGAAACACAGGAGAGCCCTGAAAAACAACATCGCAATCCCGCTAAATCATTCACCAGAGCGAGCTGCAAAGTGCCAGGGAGAGAAAAGACAGAGAGAGGGAGGGAGGAAAGAAATCGCATGGGTTATTTATAACCAGGCAGCACCAGGGGCTCTCCAGTCTCTCCTGCAAAGCCGCGGCTCGAGGTCACTCCCCAAAATCCCTGGCGAGCGCGGGGCTCTGGCAGAACAATCAATATTTGCTCCGGGATCTGGGGCGGGCAGCCGGAGCTGCGGCTCGGGAGCAGCACCCGCCCATGCTGCCGGTGCCACGGCACAGCCTCGAGCAGCCCGAGCACAGGAGCAGCGCGCGCGGTGAGTCCGCTTCCCGCGAGGGGTTTGTCATTGCTAGAATTATTTGGGTTTTGTTTTTTAATTTTGATTTTCCGGCCATGGCGGGGTGGCACAGCTGGAGAGGCAGAGCTGCCAGGAGGCGCTTCCCTCTCCTGCCCACTTCTCCTCGTGCCCATCTCCCTTCCACTCCACTTTTCCCCATGCCCATCTCCTTCCCACCCACTTTTCCCCGTGCCCATCTCCTTTCCACCACTTTTCCTCATGCCCATCTCCTTTCCCACCCACTTTTCCTAATGCCCATCTCCCTTCCCACCCACTTTTCCTAATGCCCATCTCCTTTCCCACCCACTTTTCCTCATGCCCATCTCCCTTCCCACCCACTTTCCCGTGCCCATCTCCCTTCCCATCCACTTTTCCTGTGCCCATCTCCCTTCCCACCACTTTTCCCTGATGCCCATTCCTTCCACCACTTTCCTCATGCCCATCTCCTCCACCACTTTCCTCATGCCCATCTCCTTTCCCACCACTTTCCCCGTGCCCATCTCCCTTCCACCCTTTTCCCGTGCCCATCTCCTTTCCACCACTTTCCTCATGCCCATCTCCTTTCCACCACTTTTCCAGTGCTCATCTCCTTCCACCACTTTTCCTCATGCCCATCTCCTTCCCACCCACTTTTCCTGCTGCCTCTCCTTCCCACCCACTTTTCCTGATGTTCTTCTCCTTCCCTCTTTTCCTGCTGCTCCTCTCCCATCCCATCCCATCCCATCCCATCCCATCCCATCCCATCCATCCATCCATCCATCCATCTCCATCCCATCCCATCCCATCCCATCCATCCCATCCATCCATCCCATCCCATCCCATCTCCCTCTTTCCCTCCTGCCCCTCTCCCACCTCCATGCCCACTTATCTGGGATCTCGGCACCTTCCCCAATGTTCATCCATCCCATAAATCCATAAACCCTATAAATCCCATAAATCACATCCCATGGATCCCATCCCATGGATCCCATAAATCCCATAAATCCCATCTCATGGATCTCTATCCCATCCCATCCCATCCCATCCCATCCCATTAATCCCATTAATCCCATTAATCCCATTAATCCCATTAATCCTATAAATCCCATCTCATGGATCCTATCCCATCCCATAAATCCCATAAATCCCACCCCATCCCAATTGGGAATTGGGCACTGGTTCCATGCCCACACACCCTTGGGATGAGGAGTTGACCCGCCTGGCACAGGACAGGGACACCAGGAGGGGACAGGATGGGGCTTTTCCCACAAGGATGGGGTTTTTCCCCAGGGATGGGGTTTTTCCCCAGGGATGGGGTTTGCTGCCCTCAGCAATGGAGATTTTCCTCCTCAGGGATGGGGATTTTCCCCCAGAGATGGGGTTTCCCTCCAGGGACAGGGTTTCTCCTCAGAGATGGGGTTTTCCCCAGGGATGGGGTTTTGCCCCAAGGATACTGTTTTTCACCCCAAGGATGGGGATTTTGCTCCCAGAGATGAGCTTTTCCCCAGGAATGGAGTTTTTACCCCATGGACGGTATTTTTCCCTCAAGAATGGTTTTCCCAGGGATGGGATTTTTCCCCCAAGGATGGGGGATTTTGTCCCCAGAGATGAGGTTTTGGCCCCATGGATGTGATTTTACCCCAGGGGATGGGATTTTTCCCCAAAGATGCAGTTTTTCCCCCAAGGATGCAGTTTTCCCCCCAAGGATGGAGTTTTTGTCCCCATGGATGGGTTTTTACTACCATGGATGGGATTTTACCCCAGGGATGCAGATTTTTCCCCCAGGGATGGGATTTTTCCCCAGGGATGGGATTTTTCCCCCACTGATGGGTTTTTACCCCATGGATGGGGTTTTACTGCCATGGATGGGATTTTACCCCCAGGGATGGGATTTTCCCCCAAGGATGCAGCTTTTCCCC
>JAKWBO010001126.1:0-18495 GCA_034336685.1 Luscinia luscinia
ATCTCCCTCCCCAGCTGGCCTCGGGGATATTTTGAGACTAGGGGTCTGTGCCATTTTGAGGACGGGTCTGCTGTGATATTTTGAGGAGGGTCTGTGCTATTTGGGGAAGGATTTTTGGTCTGTGCTATTTTGAGGAGGGTCTCAGGTGGCTCTGTGATATTTTGGGGAGGGCTCGGTGCTATTTTGAGGAGGGGTCTCAGCCCCTCCCCCTCCCCAGCTGGCCCCGGGGATATTTTGAGGAGGGGTCTGTCTGTGATATTATTTTGGGAGGGGTCTCAGGTGGCTCTGTGCCATTTTGAGGAAGGGTCTCACTCTCCCCCCAGCTGGGCCCCGGGGATATTTTGAGGAGGGGTCTGTCTGTGATATTATTTTGGGAGGGCTCTGTGCTATTTGAGGAGGGTCTGTCTGTGCCATTTTGGGAGGGCTCTGTGCCATTTGGAGGAAGGGTCTCACCTCCCCTCCCCTCCCCTAGCTGGCTCCGGGGGCCCTGCCTCACTTCAGGGGCTCTGTGCTATTTGAGGAAGGGTCTCACCCCCCTCCCCCAGCTGGCCCTGGGGGCTCTGCCCCCGAAGGGCCGGGGGTCTGTCTGTGCTATTATTTGGGAGGGGTCTCAGGTGGCTCTGTGCTATTTTGAGGAGGGTCTGTGCTATTTGGGGAGGGGTTTTAGGGTGATATTCTGCCATTTTGAGGAGGGGTCTCACCCCTCTCCCTCCCCCCCCAGCTGGCCCTGGGGGATATTTTTGGGAGGGCTCTGTGCTATTTTGAGGAGGGTCTGTCTGTGATATTATTTTGGGAGGGGTCTCAGGTGGCTCTGTGGCATTTTGGGGAGGGCTCTGTGCTATTTGAGGAAGGGTCTCACCCCCTCCCCTCCCCCCCAGCTGGCCTCGGGGCCCCGCCCCTCTCCAGGGGCTCTGTGCCATTTTGAGGAGGGGAATCTCATCCTCCTCCCCGGGGGATATTTTGGGGAGGGTCTGTGCTATTTGAGGAGGAGTTTTTAGGGTGATATTTTGGGGAGGGGTCTCAGGTGGCTCTGTGCTATTTAGGGAGGGATCTGTGCTATTTTGAGGAGGGGTTTTAGGGTGATATTTTGGGGAGGGTCTGTCTGTGCTATTTGAGGAGGGGTCTCACCTCTCCCTCCCCCTCCCCAGCTGGCCCCAGGGGCCCCTGCCCCCCGAGGGGCTCCTGTTCTATTTTGAGGAGGGGTCTGTCTGTGATATTATTTTGGGGAGGGCTCTGTGCCATTTTGAGGAGGGGTCTCACCCCCTCCCCCTCTCCCCCCAGTTGGCCCCGGGGCTATTTTGGGAGGGTCTGTGCTATTTTGGGGAGGGATTTTGGTCTGTGCCATTTTGGGGAGGGTCTGTCTGTGCTATTTTGAGGAGGGTTTTTAGGGTGATATTTTGGGGAGGGGTCTCAGGTGGCTCTGTGCCATTCTGGGGAGGGCTCTGTGTTATTTGGGGAGGGATTTTGGTCTGTGCCATTTTGAGGAGGGGGTTTTTAGGTGATATTTTGAGGAGGGGTCTGTCTGTGCCATTTTGGGGAGGGGTCTCAGGTAGGTCTGTGCTATTTTGAGGAGGGTCTCAGGTGGCTCTGTGCCATTTTGGGGAGGGTCTGTCTGTGATATTTTGGGGAGGGGTTTTAAGGTGATATTTTGGGGAAGGGTCTGTGCCATTCTGAGGAGGGCTCTGTGCTATTTGAGGAGGGTCTGTCTGTGCCGTTTTGAGGAGGGTCTCACCCCCTCCCCTCCCAGCTGGCCTCGGGGGCCCTGCTCCCAGGGGCTCTGTGCTATTTGAGGAGGGTCTGTCTGTGATATTTTGGGAGAGGGTCTGTCTGTGCCATTTTGGAGGAGGGTCTCACTCTCCTCTCCTCCCCCAGCTGGCCCCAGGGCCCTGCCCCAGGGGCGCGCCGTAGGCGGGGGCGCGGCGCGAGGCGCGCGAGGCGCGGCAGGCGCGGAGGAGCCGCCGCACGTGGGCAATTACCGCCTGCTGCGCACCATCGGCAAGGGCAACTTCGCCAAGGTCAAGCTGGCCCGGCACGTGCTCACCGGCAGGGAGGTGGGCGCGGGCGGGGCGCGGGGGCGGGAGGAGGGGACTGGGGGTGATGGGAGGGGGATTGGGGGTGATGGGAGGGGATTGGGGGCGGTGGGAGGGGATTGGGGGGTGGTGGGAGGGATTAGGGGATTTGGGGTGGTGGGAGGATTGGGGTCATGGAGAGAGTTTGGGGTGGTGGGGATTGGGGTGGTGGGGAGGGGATTAGGGGGATTTGGGGTGTCGGGAGGATTGGGAGGGAGGATTTGGGGTGTGGGGAGGGAGTCTAGGGGGATTTGGGGTGGTGGGAGGGATTGGGGATTTGGAGGTGATTGGGGGATTTGGGGATGATGGGAGGGGGTTGGGGCTGGTGAGAGGTCTAGGGGATTTGAGGAGGTAGGAGGGATTGGGGGAATTTGGGGACGGTGGGAGGGGTCTAGGGGATTTGAGGAGGTGGGAGGGGATTGAGGGGGATTGGGGGTGGTGGGAGAGGGTCTAGGGGATTTGAGGTGGTGGGAGGGGATTGGGGATTTGGGGTGATGGGAGGGTTTAGGGGATTTGGAGTGGTTGGAAGGGGTTTAGGGGTGGTGGGAGGGGGTCTAGGGGATTTAGGGATGATGGGGAGGGAGTTTTACGGGCTGGTGGGAGGACGATTGGGGGTGGTGGGAGAAGGTTTAGGGATGATGGGAGGGGTTTAGGGGATTTGGGGTGATGGGAAGGGGTTTGGGGTGATGGGGAGAGGATTGGGGGATTTGGGGGCGGTGGGAGGGGTTTTGGGGGTGGTGGGAGGGGGATTGGGGGATTTGGGGTGGTGGGAGGGGGTTAGGGGGGATTTGGGGTGATGGAAAGGGGTTTAGGGATGATGGGAGGGGGTTTAGGGGACTTGGGGTGGTGGGAGGGGATTGGAGTGCGGTGGGAGGGGTCTGAGGGTGATTTGGGGTGATGAAGAGGGGATTTGAGGTGGTGGGAGGGATTGGGGGTGATGGGAGGGGGTCTAGGGGATTTGGGGTGGTGGGAGGGGTTTAGGGTGATGGGGAGGGGATTGGGGGTCCGTGGGGAGGGTCTCAGGTGAATTTTGGGGTCCTGGGGGTCTCAGGTGGATGTAGGGGCTCTCAGGTGAGTTATGAGGGTCTCAGGTGAATTTGGGGGTCCTGGGGGTCTCAGGTGAATTTTGGGGGCTCTCAGGTGAGTTTGGGGGTCTCAGGTGAGTTTTGGAGGGTCCCTCAAGCCCCCATTTAGGTGGCCATTAAAATCATCGACAAGGCTAGCTGGACGCTACGAGGCCTGCAGAGGTGTGGGAGGGTCCTGAGGGGGTCGGGGGGCTCCCTCGTCTGGGGAGGGTCTGGGGGCTCTCTAGTGTGGGGAGGGGTCTAGGGGGCTCCGTCGTCTGAGGGATGGGGTCTGGGGGTCCTGGGGGGGTCCTGGTGGGGGCTTCCTCATTTTGGGGAAGGGGTCCTGGGGGTCGCTGGGGGGGTCCTGGGGATCCCTGGGGGGTTCCCAGGTGAATTTGGGGAGGGTCCTGGGGGCTCCCGTCGTTTGGGAGGGTCTGAGGGAGTTCTGGGGGCTCCCTAATTTTGGGGAGGGTCTGGGGGTCCTAGGGCGCTCCGCTAATTTTGGGGAGGGTCCTGAGGGGCTCCCCTAATTCGGGAGGAGTCACAGGGGCTCTCATAATTTGGGGAGGGGTCTGAGGGGTCCTGGGGGGCTCCCTAATTTGGGGAGGGGTCTGGGGGGTCCTGAGGGGCTCCCTAATGGGGGCGAGGCGTCTGGGAGGATCCTGGGGGCTCCCTAATTTGGGGGTCCTGGGGGATCCTGGGGATCCTGGGGGCTCCCCTAATTTGGGGAGGGGTCCTGGGGGCCTCTCCTAGTTTGGGGAGGGTCTGAGGGTCCTGGGGGTGCTCACCTAATTTGGGGAGGGTCTGGGGGTCCTCGCTGACCCCCTCCCCCTGCAGCTTTTTCCGGAAGTTCGGATCATGAAGGGGCTGAACCACCCCAACATCGGTGAGGGGGTCCCCAAAATTGGGGAGGGGTCTCAGAAAATAGGAGAGAGGGCTCAAAATGGGGAGAGTGTCAGAAATTGGGAAGGGTCTCCAAAATGGGGAGGGGTCTGAAAAATGGGGAAGGGTCTGAAAAATGGGGAGGGGGTCTCAAAAATGGAGGAGGGGCCTCATAGTGGGGAGGGGTCTGAAAATGAGGAGGGTCCCAGAATTGGGGAGGGGTCCCAAGAATGAGGAGGGTTCCAAAAGGGGCGGGGTCTCAGGATTGGGGCGGGGTCCCAATTTGGGGCGGGGTCCCGATTTGGGGGCGGGGTCTCTGGATTGGGGGCGGGGTCCCGATTTGGGGGGTCCCGATTTGGGGCGGGGTCCCGATTTGGGGGTCCTCATGACCCTCCCCCAGTGAAGCTGTTCGGTGTCGAGACGGAGAAGACGCTGTACCTGGTGATGGAGTACGCCAGCGCAGGTGCGCACACCTGGGGGGGACACACCTGGGGACAGCTGGGGGGTGGGGACACACCTGGGACACACCTGGGGCACACCTGGGGTACACCTGGGACACACCTGGGGGACACACCTGGGGGACACCTGGGGAGTGGGGACACACCTGGAGACAGCTGGAACACACCTGGGACACACCTGGGCATACCTGGGGCACACCTGGGGGACACACCTGGGGGGACACCTGGGGACACACCTGGGGACACACCTGGGGACACACCTGGGGACACACCTGGGGACAGCCGACACCTGGGGAGTGGGGACACACCTGGGACACAGCTGGGGACAGCTGGGGACACACCTGGGGACACCTGGGGACACACCTGGGGACACACCTGGGGGATACACCTGGGGAGACACACCTGGGACACACCTGGGGGATACACCTGGGGAGACACACCTGGGACACACCTGGGGACACACCTGGGATACACCTGGGGGACACACCTGGGACACACCTGGGGACACACCTGGGACACACCTGAGGGCACCTGGGACACACCTGGGGGTGGGACACACCTGGGGACAGCTGGGACAGGTGGGACACTCCTGGGGACACACCTGGGGGTGGGGACACACCTGGGACACACCTGGGGACACACACCTGGGACACACCTCGGACACACCTGAGGGCACCTGGGACACACCTGGGGGTGGGGACACACCTGGGCACACCTGAGGACACAACTGGGGACACCTGGGGACAGGTGGGCACACCTGGGACACACCTGGGACACACCTGGTACACCTGGGGACACACCCAGGACATCTGGGGACACACCTGGGGATACCTGGGACAGGTGGGGAGAGAGGTGGGGACACACCCAAGACACACCTGGGGACAGCTGGGACAGGTGGGGACACAACTGGGGGGTGGGGACACACCTGGGCACACCTGAGAACACACCTGGGACAGGTGGGGACACACCTGGGACACATACCCAGGACACCTGGGACAGGTGGGGACACACCTGGGACATTTGGGGGACACCTGGGACACACCTGGGCACACGTGGGGAGAGGTGGGGACACACCCAGGACACACCTGGGGACAGCTGGGACAGGTGGGGACACACCTCGGGACAGGTGGGGACATGGGGACACAGGTGGGGGCACACCTGGGACAGGTAGAGGGTGGGGACACACCTGGGGACAGCTGGGACAGGTGGGATACACCCAGGACACACCTGGGCACACCTGAAACGCACCTGGGCACACCTGGGTTACCTGGGGACACACCCAGGACACACCTAGAACACACCTGGCCACACCTGGGTTACCTGGGGACACACCTGGGCACACCTGGGTTACCTGGGCACACCCTGACCCCTCCCATCCACGTCCAGGTGTGGGTTTGGGCTCAGCCAGGTGTGTCCTGGGGGGGGTTCCACCCTCCCAGGTGTGTCCTGGGGGGGGTTCCACCCTCCCAGGTGTGTTTCTGGCTGTTTTTGGGCTGTTTTGGGGTCTTACAGGTGAGTCACAGGTGTGTTTTGGGGTATTTTGGGCTGTTTTTGGGGTATTTTTGGCTGTTTTTGGCTGTTTTGGCTGTTTGGGTCTCACAGGTGTGTCCCAGGTGTGTTTTGGAATGTTTTGGGGTGGTTTTGGCTGTTTTGGAGTGTTTTTGGCTGGTTTTGGCTGTTTGGGGTCTCACAGGTGTATTTGGGGTATTTTGGGGTATTTTGGGCTGTTTTGGGATGTTTTGGGCTGTTTTGGCTGTTTGGGGTCTCACAGGTGTGTCCCAGGTGTATTTTGTGGTATTTTGGCTGTTTTTGGCTGTTTTTGGCTGTTTTGGCTGTTTGGGGTCTCACAGGTGTATTTTGGGCTGTTTTGGGGTGTTTTTGGCTGTTTTGGGCTGTTTTGGCTGTTTGGGTCTCACAGGTGTGTTTTGGGCTGTTTTTGGCTGTTTTGGGGTGTTTTTGGCTGTTTTTGGGGTATTTTTGGCTGTTTTGGCTGTTGGGGTCTCACAGGTGTGTCCCAGGTGTATTTTGGGCTGGTTTTTGGCTGTTTTTGGCTGTTTTGGCAGTTTTGGGGTGTTTTTGGCTGTTTTTGGCTGTTTTGGGCTGTTTTTGGCTGTTGGGGTCTCACAGGTGTGTCCCAGGTGTGTTTTAGGTGGTTTTGGCTGTTTTTTGGGCTGTTTTGGCTGGTTTTGGGGTGTTTTTGGCTGTTTTGGGCAGTTTTGGGGTCTCACAGGTGTATATTTGTGGTATTTTGGCTGTTTTGGGGGTATTTCGGCTGTTTTGGCTGTTTGTCCCAAGGTGTGTCCCAGGTGTATTTTGGGGTATTTTGGCTGTTTTTGGCTGTTTTGGCTGTTTTCGGCTGTTTGGGGTCTCACAGGTGTGTCACAGGTGTATTTTGGGGTATTTTGGCTGTTTTTGGGATGTTTTTGGCTGTTTGGGTCTCACAGGTGTGTCCCAGGTGTATTTTGGGGTATTTTGGGCTGTTTTTGGGGTGTTTTTGGCTGGTTTTGGCTGTTTTGGCAGTTTTGGGCTGTTTTTGGGGTATTTTTGGCTGTTTTTGGCTGTTGGGGTCTCATAGGTGTGTTTTGGGCTGGTTTGGCTGTTTTTGGCTGTTTTTGGGCTGCTTTTGGCTGTTTTTGGCTGTTTGGGTCTCACAGGTGTGTCCCAGGTGTATTTTGGGCTGGTTTTGGCTGTTTTGGCTGTTTGGGGTCTCACAGGTGTATTTTGTGGTATTTTTGGCTGTTTTGGGGTATTTTGGCTGTTTTCGGCTCTTTGGGGTCTCACAGGTGTGTCCCCCCAGGTGAGGTGTTTGATTACCTGGTGTCCCACGGGAGGATGAAGGAGAAGGAGGCGCGGGCCAAGTTCAGACAGGTGGGGACACGGGGGGACACTGGGGACATCTGGGGACATTGGGGGACACTGGGGGATTGGGGGACAATTGGGGACATTGGGGGGACATTGGGGATATTGGGGACATTGGGGGACATTGGGGACATGTGGGGACATTGGGGACACTGGGGGACACTGGGGAGGTTTGGGGACATTTGGGGACATTGGGGACATTTGGGGACATTGGGGGACATTGGGGGGCATTGGGGACATTGGGGACATTGGGGGTTTGGGGACATTGGGGGCCTGGGGACATTGGGGGTTGGGGACACTGGGACATCTGGGGATCATTGGGGGACATTGGGAGGGACATTGGGGGCTTGGGGACATTGGGGGACACAGGACACTGGGGGACATTGGGGATCACTGAGGGGTTTGGGGGACTGGGGACACTGTGACACTGGGGACATTGGGGGACACTGGGGACATTGGGGGACATTGTGATCACTGGGGGTCTAGGGACATTGGGGGATCACTGGGGACACACTGGGGGATTGGGGGGACATTAGGGGACATTGGGGACATTTGGGGACATTGGGGGACATTGGGGACATTGGGGACATTGGGGGACACTGGGGGACATTGGGGGACATTGGGGACATTGGGGGACACCTGGGGGACATTGGGGACATTGGAGGGATTGGGGACACTGGAGGACATTGGGGAAGGTTTGGTGACACCCTTGGGGGTTTGGGGACATTGGGGGTTTGGGGACATTGGTGACACCCTGGGGGCTGTTGGGGACATTGGTGACACCCTGGGGGCTGTTGGGGACACCCTGGGGGCTGTTGGGGACACCCAGGGGCTGTTGGGGACATTGGGGGTGTTGGTGACACCCAGGGGCTGTTGGGGACATTGGGGGACACTGGGGGACATTGGGGCTGTTGGGGACACCCAGGGGGCTGTTGGGGACACGGGGCCCACGGTGATAGTGCCACCCCGCGGTGTCCCCAGATCGTCTCGGCCGTGCATTACTGCCACCAGAAGAACATCGTGCACAGGGACCTCAAGGTGACACCGGGGACACGGGGGGACACGGGGGACACGGGGGACACGGGGGACACGGGGGGACATGGGGGACATGGGGGGACATGGGGGACACGGGGGACACGGGGGGACACGGGGGACACGGGGGGACACGGGGGACACGGGGGGACACGGGGGACACGGGGGTGACACGGGGGTGGCACCGCACAGGGGTGAGGTCCCGGTGTCCCAATGTCCGTGTCCCTGTCCCTGTGTCCCAGTGCCAGTGTCCCTGTCCCTGTGTCCCCATCCCTGTGTCCCTGTTCTGGTGTCCCTGTCCCAGTGTCCCTGTCCCAGTGTCCCCATCCCTGTGTCCCTGTTCTGGTGTCCCTGTCCCAGTGTCCCAGTGTCCCCACTGATGTCCCCTGTCCCCTGTGCTGTCCCCAGGCCGAGAACCTGCTGCTGGACACCAACACCAACAAGATCCCAGTGTCCCTGTCCCTGTCCCAGTGTCCCAGTGTCCCTGTGTCCCCATCCCAGTGTCCCCATCCCAATGTCCCCACTGATGTCCCCCTGTGCTGTCCCCAGGCCGAGAACCTGCTGCTGGACGCCGACGCCAACATCAAGATCCCAGTGTCCCTGTCCCCATCCCTGTGTCCCTGTGCCAGTGTCCCTGTCCCTGTGTCCCCAGTGTCCCTGTGTCCCCATCCCAGTGTCCCTGTCCTCTGACACTGTCCCCATGTCCCCAGGCCGAGAACCTGCTGCTGGACGCCGACGCCAACATCAAGATCCCAGTGTCCCTGTCCCCGTGTCCCTGTCCCAATGTCCCTGTCATCATCCCAGTGTCCCTGTCCCAGTGTCCCTGTCCCTGTGTCCCTGTCCCTGTGTCCCGGTCCCAGTGTCCCCACTGATGTCCCCTGTGCTGTCCCCAGGCCGAGAACCTGCTGCTGGACGCCGGCGCCAACATCAAGATCCCAGTGTCCCTGTGTCCCCACTGATGTCCCCTGTCCCCTGTGCTGTCCCCAGGCCGAGAACCTGCTGCTGGGCGCCGATGCCAACATCAAGATCGCTGATTTTGGCTTCAGCAACGAGTTCTCGCGGGGCTCCAAGCTGGACACGTTCTGCGGCTCGCCGCCCTACGCGCGCCCCGAGCTCTTCCAGGGCAAGAAGTACGACGGGCCCGAGGTGGACATCTGGAGCCTGGGGGTCATCCTGTACACGCTGGTCAGCGGCTCGCTGCCCTTCGACGGGCACAACCTCAAGGTGTGTCACTGTCACCTGCCTGTCACCTCCTGTCACCTGCCTGGCACCTCCTGTCACCCCCTGTCACCCCCATGGTCACCCCATGGTCACATCCTGTACACGCTGGTCAGCGGGTCGCTGCCCTTCGACGGGCACAACCTCAAGGTGTGTCACTGTCACCTGCCTGTCACCCTCTGTCACCTCCTGGTCACCCCCTGTTAGCCCCATGGTCACCCTGTCACCCCCATGGTCACCCCATGGTCACATCCTGTACACGCTGGTCAGCGGGTCCCTGCCCTTCGACGGGCACAACCTCAAGGTGTGTCACTGTCACCTGTCTGTCACCCTCTGTCACCCTCTGTCACCTCCTGGCACTGCTCTGTCACCTCCTGTTAACCCCATGGTCACATCCCAGTTACCCCCTATTAACCCCATGGTCACCTGCTGGTCACCTGCTGGTCAGCGGCTCGCTGCCCTTGACGGGCACAACCTCAAGGTGTGTCACTGTCACCTGTCTGTCACCCTCTGTCACCCTCTGTCACCGCCCTGTCACCTCCTGGCACTGCCCTGGCACTGCTCTGTTAACCCCATGGTCACCTCCTGGTCACATCCTGTACACGCTGGTCAGCGGCTCGCTGCCCTTCGACGGGCACAACCTCAAGGTGTGTCACTGTCACCTGCCTGGCACCTCCTGTCACCTGCTGTCACCTGCCTGGCACCTCCTGTCACCCACTGTCACCTCCTGGTCACCCCCTGTTAGCCCCATGGTCACCCCATGGTCACCCCATGGTCACATCCTGTACACGCTGGTCAGTGGTCGCTGCCCTTCGACGGGCACAACCTCAAGGTGTGTCACTGTCACCTCCTGTCACCCTCTGTCACCTCCTGTCACCCCCTGTTAGCCCCGTGGTCACCTGCTGGTCACCTCTCAGTGATCTCCTGGTCACTTCCTGGTCACTTGGTCACCTCCCAGTCACCCCGAGTGACCCCAGGTGACCCCGAGTGACCCCGGATGACCTCACCTGACCCTCAGTGACCCCAGGTGACCCCGAGTGACCCCAGGTGACCCCGAGTGACCCCAGGTGACCCTGACTGACTCCGAGTGACCCCAGATGACCCTCACCTGACCCGAGTGACCCCACCTGACCCGAGTGACCCCAGCTGACCCCAAGTGACCCTGATTGACCCCACCTGACCCGAGTGACCCCAGCTGACCCCGAGTGACCCCACCTGACCCCAGCTGACCCCAGCTGACCCCAGCTGACCCGAGTGACCCCGAGTGACCCCGAGTGACCCCAGCTGACCCGAGTGACCCCGAGTGACCCCAGCTGACCCCAGCTGACCTGAATGACTTAGCTGACCCCAGCTGACCCGAGTGACCTCACCTGACCCGAGTGACCCCAGCTGACCCCAGCTGACCCGAGTGACCCCAAGTGACCCCCACCTGACCCCAGGTGCCCCAGCTGACCCCAGTGACCCTGAGTGACCCCAGCTGACCCGAGTGACCCTGATTGACCCCAGCTGACCCGAGTGACCCCAGCTGACCCCGAGTGACCCCAGCTGACCCGAGTGACCCTGATTGACCCCAGCTGACCCGAGTGACCCCAGCTGACCCGAGTGACCCCGAGTGACCCCAGCGACCCCAGCTGACCCGAGTGACCCCAACTGACCCCAGCTGACCCGAGTGACCCCAGCTGACCCGAGTGACCCCAGCTGACCCCAGCTGACCCCAGCTGACCCAAGTGACCCCAGCTGACCCGAGTGACCTGATTGACCCCACCTGACCCGAGTGACCCCAGCTGACCCGAGTGACCCCAGCTGACCCCAGCTGACCCAAGTGACCCCAGCTGACCCGAGTGACCCTGATTGACCCCACCTGACCCGAGTGACCCTAGCTGACCCGAGTGACCCCAGCTGACCCCAGCTGGCCCGAGTGACCCTGAGTGACCTAGCTGACCCCAGCGACCCCACCTGACCCGAGTGACCCCAGCTGACCCGAGTGACCCCAGCTGACCCGAGTGACCCTAGCTGACCCCAGCGACCCCACCTGACCCCGAGTGACCCCAGCTGACCTGAGTGACCCCAGCTGACCCGAGTGACCCCAGCTGACCCAAGTGACCCCAGATGATCTCACCTGACCTGAGTGACCCTGGGGACCCTGAGTGACTCTGACTGACCCGAGTGACCCCAGTGACCCCAGCTGACCCCAGCTGACCGAGTGACCCCAGCTGACCCCAGCTGACCCCAGCTGACCCCGCTGCCCCCGCTGCCCCCCCCAGGAGCTGCGGAGCGCCGTCCCTGCGGGGCAAGTACCGCGTGCCCTTCTACATGTCCACGGACTGCGAGAACATCCTACGGGCGCTTCCTGGTGCTGAACCCCGCCAAGCGCTGCACCTCGAGGTCTGGGGGCGCCTGGGGGGTTTGGGGGACTTGGGTGGTCCTGGCAGGGGTTTGAAGGGGTTGAGGGGGGTTTTGGGGGATCCTGGGAGGGGTTTGAGGGGGTTTGGGGGGAGTTTGAGAGGTTTGAGGGGTCCTGGGAGGAGTTTGGGGGTCCTGGGAGAGGTTTGGGGGGATTCCGAGGGGTTTGGGGGGTCCTGGGGGTTTGGGGGTCCTGGGAGGGGTTTGGGAGGGTCCTGGCGGGTTTAAGGGTCCTGGGAGATGTTTGAGGGAGGTTTGGGGGGTCCTGGGAGGGGTTTGGGGGTCCTGGGAGGGGTTTGAGGGGGTTTGGCGGGAGTGTGAGGGGTTTTGGGGGGGTTTGGGAGGGGTTTGATGGGGTTTGGGGGCTCCTGGGGGTTTGGGGGAGTTTGGGGAGTTTGAGAGGTTTTGGAGGGGTTTGAGAGGGATTTGATGGGGTTTGGGGGTCCTGGGAGGGGTTTGAGGGGGGTTTGGAGGGTCCTGGAGGGTCCAGGGAGGGGTTTGGGAGGTTGAGGGTGTTCCTGGGGGGTTTGGGAGGGGTTTGATGGGGGTCCTGGGGGTTTGGGGTCCTGGAAGGGGTTTGGGGGTCCTGGGAGGGTTGGGGGCTTTGGGAGGGGTTTGACGGGGATTTGGGGGTCCTGGAGGGTCCAGGGAGTTGTTTGGGAGGTTGAGGGGTGGTCCTGGGGGGTTTGGGTGGGGTTGAGGGGGTTTGGGGGTCCTGGGGGTTGAGGAGCTCCTCGGGGGGTTTGGGGAGTTTGAGAGGTTTGAGGGTCCTGGGAGGGGTTTGACGGGGGTTTGGGGGGTCCTGGGGGGGGGTTGGGAGGGGTTTGATGGGGGTTTGAGGGTCCTGGGGGGGTTTGGGGGGGTCCTGGGAGGGGTTTGGGGGGTCATGGGGGACTTTTGGGGGTGTTTGGGAGAGGTTTGACAGGGGTTTGGAGGGTCCTGGGAGGGGTTTTGAGGGGGTTTGGCGGAGTTTGAGGGTTTTGGGGGTGTTTGGAGGGCCCTGGGAGGGTTTGGGGGTCCTGGGGGTTTAAGGGGTCCTGGGAGATGTTTGGGAGGGATTGAGGGGGCTTTCGGGAGGTTTGGGGGTCCTGGGGGGGGTTTGGGGGTCCTGAGGGGGTTTGGGGGTCCTGGGAGATGTTTGGGGGGTTTGAGGGGCTTCGGGAGGTTTGGGGGTCCTGGGAGGGTTTGAGGGGGTCTAGGGAGTTTGAGGGTTTTAGGGTGGTTTGAGGGTCCTGGGCCGGGTTTGAGGGGGACCTGGGGGTTTGGGGGTCCTGCAGGGTCCTCGGTGTTCCCAACATCCCCAACATCCCCTGATGTCCCCATGTCTCCAATGTCCCTGCAATGTCCCCGATGTCTCACTGATGTCCCCAATGTCCCTTAATGTCCCTTAATGTCCCCTAATGTCCCTGCAATGTCCTCAACATCCCCAATCCCCCTGATGTCCCCAATCCCCCTGATATCCCCAATGTCCCCCTGCTGTCCCCAATGTCCCCCTGCTGTCCCCGCCGTCCCCCCCCAGCAAATCATGAAGGACAAGTGGATCAACATCGGCTACGAGGGGGACGAGCTGACGCCCTACACGGAGCCCCAGGAGGACTTTGGGGACACCAAGCGCATCGGTGAGGGACCGGGGGGGAGGGGCGGGGGGACAGCGCCGGGGACACGGTGCCACCCCTCCCCCCGTGTCCCCAGAGGTGATGGTGGGCATGGGCTACACGAGGGACGAGATCAAGGAGGCGCTGAGCACCCACAAGTACAACGAGGTGACGGCCACGTACCTGCTGCTGGGGCGGCGGGGAGAGGTGGGTGACACTGGGGGACATTGGGGACATTGGGGACACTGGGGGATTGGGGACACTGGGGGACACTGGGACACTGGGGGACACTGGGGGACACTGGGGACACTGGGGGATTGGGGACATTGGGGACACTGGGGACATTGGGGACATTGCCACGCACCTGCTGCTGGGGCGGCGGGAGAGGTGGGTGACACTGAGGGGGACACTGGGGACACTGGGGGACACTGGGGATACTGGGGACACTGGGGACATTGGGGACATTGCCACGCACCTGCTGCTGGGGCGGCGGGAGAGGTGGGTGACACCAGGGACACTGGGGACACTGGGGATACTGGGGGACTGGGGGACACTGGGGGATTGGGGACATTGGGGACATTGCCACGCACCTGCTGCTGGGGCGGCGGGAGAGGTGGGTGACACTGGGGGGACATTGGGGACATTGGGGACACTGGGGGACACTGGGGGATTGGGGACATTGGGGACACTGGGGGCACTGGGGGATTGGGGACATTGGGGACAATGAGGGATTGGGGACATTGGGGACAATGAGGGCATTGGGGACACTGGGGACATTGCCACGCACCTGCTGCTGGGGCGGCGGGAGAGGTGGGTGACACTGGGGACACTGGGGACACTGGGGATACTGGGGGAATGGGGACACTGGGGCATTGGGGACATTGGGGACACTGGGACATTGGGGACATTTGGGGACACTGGGGGATTGGGGACACTGGGGACATGGCCACGCACCTGCTGCTGGGGGCTAGCGGGAGAGGTGGGTGACACTGAGGGGGACACTGGGGACACTGGGGGATTGAGGGATTTGGGACATTGGGGACACTGGGGACATTGGGGATTGGGGACATTGGGGGACAATGGGGACATTGGGGATATTTGGGACATTGGGGACACTGGGGGCATTGGGGACAATGAAGGATTGGGGACATTGTGGGACATTGGGGACATTTGGGGATATTTGGGACATTTGGGACTTGGGGACCTTGTGGGGACACTGTGGGACATCGATGTCACTGTGCCAGCCCGAGGGTGGCACTGCCCTGTCCCTGTCCCTGTCCCTGTCCCTGTCCCTGAGGGTGACACTGTCCCTGTGGGTGACACTGTCCCCGTGCCAGCCCGAGGGTGGCACTGCCCTGTCCCTGTCCCTGTCCCTGTCCCTGTCCCTGTCCCTGTCCCTGTCCCTGAGGGTGACACTGTCCCTGTGCCAGCCCGAGGGTGGCACTGCCCTGTCCCTGTCCCTGTCCCTGTCCCTGTCCCTGTCCCTGAGGGTGACACTGTCCCTGTGCCAGCCCGAGGGTGGCACTGCCCTGTCCCTGTCCCTGTCCCTGTCCCTGTCCCTGTCCCTGTCGGTGACACTGTGCCCTGTGCCAGCCCGAGGTGGCACTGCCCTGTCCCTGTCCCTGTCCCTGTCCCTGTCCCTGTCCCTGAGGGTGACACTGTCCCTGTGCCAGCCCGAGGTGGCACTGCCCTGTCCCTGTCCCTGTCCCTGTCCCTGTCCCTGTCCCTGTCGGTGACACTGTGCCCTGTGCCAGCCCGAGGGTGGCACTGCCCTGTCCCTGTCCCCTGTCCCTGTCCCTGTCCCTGTCCCTGTCGGTGACACTGTCCCTGTGCCAGCCCGAGGGTGGCACTGCCCTGTCCCTGTCCCTGTCCCTGTCCCTGTCCCTGAGGGTGACACTGTGCCCTGTGCCAGCCCGAGGGTGGCACTGCCCTGTCCCTGTCCCTGTCCCTGTCCCTGTCCCTGTCCCTGTCCCCGTGTGTGACACTGTCCCTGTGCCAGCCCGAGGGTGGCACTGCCCCGTCTGTCCCTGTCCCTGTCCCTGTCCCTGTCCCTGTCCCTGAGGGTGACACTGTCCCTGTGCCAGCCCGAGGGTGGCACTGCCCTGTCCCTGTCCCTGTCCCTGTCCCTGAGGGTGACACTGTCCCTGTGCCAGCCCGAGGGTGGCACTGCCCTGTCCCTGTCCCTGTCCCTGTCCCTGTCCCTGTCCCTGTCCCTGTCCCTGTCCCTGTCCCTGGGGGTGACACTGTCCCTGTGCCAGCCCGAGGGTGGCACTGCCCTGTCCCTGTCCCTGTCCCTGTCCCTGTCCCTGTCCCTGGGGTGACACTGTCCCTGTGCCAGCCCGAGGGTGGCACTGCCCTGTCCCTGTCCCTGTCCCTGTCCCTGTCCCTGAGGGTGACACTGTCCCTGTGCCAGCCCGAGGGTGGCACTGCCCTGTCCCTGTCCCTGTCACGACCCCGGGCGTGGCCGAGGCCCCCAACGGCGCCACCAGGGCGGGGCCGCCCGGGAAGGGACAGCGCGGGGGACAGCAGCGGCAGCGGCGGCACAGCGACTTCTGTGAGTGATACTGGGCATACTGGGGATACTGGGAGGCACTGGGGGCAGTGGGGATACTGGGGATACTGGGGGACTGGGGGACAGCAGCGGCAGCGGCGGCACAGCGACTTCTGTGAGTGATACTGGGCATACTGGGGATACTGGGGATACTGGGGGCGCTGGGGGACTGGGGATACTGGGGCACTGGGGGATGGGGGACTGGGGATACTGGGGATACTGGGGATACTGGGGGACTGGGGATACTGGGGATACTGGGGATACTGGGGATACTGGGGGACAGCAGCGCCAGCGGGCGCACAGCGACTTCTGTGAGTGATACTGGGCATACTGGGGATACTGGGGATACTGGGGGACTGGGGATACTGGGGATACTGGGGCACTGGGGATACTGGGGATACTGGGGATACTGGGGGATGGGGGACTGGGGATACTGGGGATACTGGGGATACTGGGGGCACTGGGGGACTGGGGATACTGGGGATACTGGGGATACTGGGGGACAGCAGCGGCAGCGGCGGCACAGCGACTTCTGTGAGTGATACTGGGGATACTGGGGATACTGGGAGGCACTGGGGATACTGGGGGACTGGGGATACTGGGGGTACTGGGGATACTGGGCATACTGGGGGCACTGGGGGCACTGGGGATACTGGGGATACTGGGGGACAGCAGCGCCAGCGGCGGCACAGCGACTTCTGTGAGTGATACTGGGCATACTGGGGATACTGGGGGCACTGGGGGCACTGGGGGCACTGGGGATACTGGGGATACTGGGGATACTGGGGATACTGGGGGACAGCAGCGCCAGCCAGCGCACAGCGACTTCTGTGAGTGATACTGGGGATACTGGGGATACTGGGGGACTGGGGGACTGGGGATACTGGGGATACTGGGGATACTGGGGGCACTGGGGATACTGGGGATACTGGGGGACTGGGGGCACTGGGGGCACTGGGGACTGGGGATACTGGGGGCACTGGGGATACTGGGGATACTGGGGGCACTGGGGGCACTGGGGACTGGGGATACTGGGGATACTGGGGGATACTGGGAGGCACTGGGGGACTGGGGATACTGGGGCACTGGGGGCACTGGGGGCACTGGGGGACTGGTGGCACTGGTGGGACTGGGGACACTGGGGACACTGGGGAATTTGGGACATTTTGGGGACATTGGGGACATTGCGGGGGGCATAGGTAACCCCCCCAGGTGACCCTAGGTGACCCCAGGTGACCCCGTGTCCCTCCCTCCCCCGCAGGCGGCCCCGCCCCGCCCCGCCCCCCCCAAGCGCAGCCCGACCAGCGCCGGGCGCCGCTGAGCTGCGCGAGGGGGCGGGGCCGGGGGCGGGCCGGGGGCGGGCTGGCCCTCCCCGCCGGGGCAGCGGCGGGGCGTGGCCGGGGGGGGAGGGGCGGGGGGCGAGCGGGCGCCCCTCCCCCTCCAGCCCCTGGTCAGCAGCGCCCACAACCCCAACAAGGCCGAGATCCCCGACAGACACCTGGACCAGGTGAGGGACACCTGGGGAAATGGGGGGACACCTGGGGGAAATGGGACACCTGGGGGGAATGGGGGTGGGACACCTGGGGACACCTGGGGGACACCTAGACCAGGTGAGGGGTTACCTGGGGGAAATGGGGGAAATGGGACACCTGGCACACCTGGGGACACCTGGGGGGGAAATGGCACACCTGGGGGCACCTGGGGACACCTGGGGGAAATGGCACACCTGGGGGCACCTGGGGACACCTGGGGGAAATGGGACACCTGGGGGACACCTGGGGGGATGGGACACCTGGGGAAAAATGGGACACCTGGGGGCACCTGGGGGAATGGGGGATGGGGGGATGGGACACCTGGGACACCTGGGGGGACACCTGGGGGAAATGGGACACCTGGGGACACCTGGGAACACCTGGGGGTGAAATGGGGGGATGGGGGGATGGGACTCTGGGGGGAAAATGGGACACCTGGGGACACCTGGGGGCACCTGGGAACACCTGGGACACCTGGGGGGCACCTGGGGGGACACCTGGACCAGGTGAGGGGACACCTGGGGGCACCTGGGAACACCTGGGGGGGGAAATGGGGAAATGGGACACCTGGGACACCTGGGACACCTGGGGGCACCTGGGAACACCTGGGGGAAATGGGACACCTGGGGGCACCTGGACCAGGTGAGGGGTTACCTGGGGGGCACCTGGGGGATGGGACACCTGGGGGCACCTGGGACACCTGAAGGGGCATCTGGGGACACCTGAGGGGGAAAATGGGACACCTGGAGTAGGTGAGGGGTTACCTGGGGCACCTTGGGACACCTGGGGGGAACCTGGGGACACCTGGACCAGGTGAGAGATTACCTGG
>JAKWBO010001127.1:0-18493 GCA_034336685.1 Luscinia luscinia
CATCCTGAAATATTCTGGATTATGGAATATCCTGGTTTTATCCTGGATTCTGGAATATCCTGAAATATCTTGGATTATCCTGGAACATCCTGATATATTCTGATTATCCTGGATTATCCTGGAACATCCTGAAATATTCTGGATTCTGGAATATCCTGGATTTTACCAGTCCTGAGGCTCTGGGGGATGGGGTGGGGGGTCAGAATTTTGGGAGGGAGGGAAAAGCAGAGGAGAAGGAGCTGAGGAGCTGATTATTATTTAATTATTAGAAATCATTATGTAAATTATTATTTAATATATTATTTCATCTCGTTATGCCCTGTTTCCCCAGCCAGACAGAACACTGACGGCCAGACTGACAGATCAGCAGCAGCTCCCCGGCTGTGAGCAGAGATAAAAGCCGAGCACGCAGCGCTGGGGAGGGGAGGGTTTGAGGATTTTGGGATCTCCCCGTGCCCCAGCTCCGCCTGTGGAGCTCTGAGCCCACCCTGGGCAGCCCTCCCCCGGCCCGGCCCGGCTGCTGCTGCTCGGGCTGTTCTGGTTGGGGTTGTTTTGGGTTTTGGGGTTGTTTTGGGCTTTGGGGTTTCTCACTCAGGGGAGCCTGGCTGGGCTCTCAGCTGACTCAGCGTGGCCACTGGCCAGGGGCTGGGCTCCTCCAGGGCTGCTCTCGTTTCATTTCTGTCCTGCTCACTCATCCTGTCCTGTTCTCACTTTCATTTCATTTCTGTCCTGCTCTCACTCATTCCTGTTCTCATATTCACTCTCATTCCTGTGCTGCTCATACTCATTCCATTTCTGTCCTGCTCACTCTCATTTCATTCCTGTTCTCACTCTCACTCATTCCTGTCCTGCTCACTCATTTCTGTGCTGCTCACACTCATTTCTGTTCTCATATTCACTCTCATTTCTGTCCTGCTCACTCTCATTTCATTTGTCCTTCTCACTCATTTCTCCTGCTCACTCTCATTTCATTTCTGTCCTGCTCTCACACTCATTTCTCCTGCTCACTCTCATTTCATTTCTGTCCTGCTCACTCATCCTGTCATGTTCTCACTCTCATTTCATTCCTATGCTGCTCACACGCATTTCTCTTCTCATATTCACTCTCATTTCATTCCTGTTCTCTCTCACTCATTCCTGTCCTGCTCTCATTCATTTCTATCCTGTCCTGCTCACACTCATTTTTATCCTGCTCACACTCATTCCATTTCCATCCTGCTCACACTCATTCCTGTCTTGCTCTCACACTCATTTCTCTCCTGCTCACTCTCATTTCATTCCATTCCTGCTCACTCATTTTTGTGCTGCTCTCACTCATTTCTGTGCTGCTCTCATTTCTGTCCTGTTCTCACATTCATTCCATTTCTCTCCTGCTCACACTCATTCCACTCCTGTCTTGCTCTCACTCATTTCATTTCTGTCCTGCTCACTCTCATTTCTGTGCTGTTCACACTCATTTCATTTTTGTCCTGTTCTCACTCACACTAATTTCTGTCCAACTCTCACTCATTTCTATCCTGTCCTGCTCACTCTTTTTTCCTGCTCACTCTCATTTCTGTCTTGCTCACACTCACACTCATTTCTGTCCTACTCATTCATTTCTCTGCTGCTCTCACTCATTTCTGTTCTCATATTCATACTCATTCTTGTGCTGCTCTCACTCACACCCATTTCTCCTGCTCACTCTCATTCCATTTCTATCCTGCTCACTCTCATTCCATTTCTATCCTGCCCACTCTCATTTAATTTCTGTCCTTCTAGCTCTCATTCCTGTCCTGCTCACTCTCATTCCATTTCTATCCTGCTCACTCTCATTCCATTTCTATCCTGCTCACTCTCATTTAATTTCTGTCCTTCTAGCTCTCATTCCTGTCCTGCTCTCACTCACACTCATTTCTGTTTTCATATTCATACTCATTCTTGTCCTGCTCTCACTCTCATTCCATTTCTATCCTGCTCACTCTCATTCCATTTCTGTCCTGCTCACTCTCATTTAATTTCTGTCCTTCTAGCTCTCATTCCTGTCCTGCTCTCACTCACACTCATTTCTCCTGCTCACTCTTATTTCATTTCTCTCCTGCTCTCTCATTCCTGTCCTGCTCACATTCATTTTAATGCTGCTCACTCTCATTCCTGTGCTGCTCACCCTTAGTTCATTTTTTTCCTGCTCACTCTCATTCCTCTGCTCTGGGGGCTCCCCTGGGGTGTCCCCTCCTCCATCCCCTGCTGCCCTTCAGGCCCTGCTGTCCCAGCCCCTCTCTGTGTCCTCTCTTTGTCCCCTCCCTGTCCCTGGAGATTTGGGCAGAGACCTGCAGGGACACTCGGGGACAGCGTGTGTGACATCAGTGTTCTCATTCCACAGGCAGGGGAGGTTTGGTGCTGGGTTTGGTGCTGGGTTTGGTGCTGGGTTCAGGCCCTGGCAGCTCTCCTGCCCTCCCAGCAGATCCTGCTGCTGGTGCCATCTGTCCCTGCCTGGCACAGGGGCTGCTGTCCCCACCTGTGCCACCTGTCCCCACCTCCCCTGGCCCTGCTCAGCCCGAGAATTCGGGGCACAAATCCCGATTTTCTCACTGGTGCTAACGCCGAGTACAAAGCTGTTCTGAGGAGATGCAGGAACGTGGATTCCCATGGGGAGAGGAGAGGAGAGGTGGAAATGAGAGCAGGAGCAGCTCTGCGTCCTCCTGATGGCTGAGGCAGGCTCAGGGCAGGGAATCAGAAATGATTGATCCATCCCTGAATCCCTGAATCCTCCCCAAACCTTCCCTGGGTCCCCTCTAAATATTCCCTGAGATTTCCCTGAATTCTCCCCAAACCTTCCTTGAGTCCTCTCTAAATATTCCCTGAGACTTCCATGGATTCTCCCCAAACCTTCCCTGGGTCCTCTCTAAATATTCCCTGAGAGTTCCCTGGATCCTCCCCAAACCTTCCTTGGGTCCCTGTGTCTTCCTTAAATATTCCCTGATCCATCCCTGGATCCTCCCCAACATTTCCTGTGTCCCTGTGTCCTCCCTAAATATTCCCTGAGACTTCCCTGGATCCTCCCTAAATATTCCTGAGACTTTCCTGTGTCCCTGAATCCTCCCCAAACCTTCCCTGGGTCCTCTCTAAATATTCCCTGAGATTTCCCTGGATCCTCCCCAGCCTTCCTTGGATCATTTTGTCTTCCTTAAATATTCCCTGATCCATCCCTGGATCCTCCCCAAACATTTCCTGTGTCCCTCTGTCCTCCCTAAATATTCCCTGAGACTTCCCTTGATCCTCCTTAAATATTCCTGAGACTTTCCTGAATCCCTGGATCCTCCCCAAACCTTCCCTGGGTCCCTGTGTTCCCCCAAACATTTCCTGTGTCCCTGTGTCCTCCCTAAATATTCCCTGAGATTTCTCTGGATCCTCCCCAGCCTTCCTTGGGTCCCTGTGTCTTCCTTAAATATTCCCTGATCCATCCCTGGATCCTCCCCAAACATTTCCTGTGTCCCTGTGTCCTCCCTAAATATTCCCTGAGACTTCCCTGGATCCTCCCTAAATATTCCTGAGACTTTCCTGTGTCCCTGAATCCTCCCCAAACCTTCCATGGATCTCTGGATCCTCCCCAAACTTCCCCTGGATCCTCCCCAAACCTTTCCTGTGTCCCTGGATCCTCCCCAAACATTCCCTGGGTCCCCTCTAAATATTCCCTGAGACTTCCCTGGATCCTCCTTAAATATTCCTGAGACTTTCCTGTGTTCCTGATTCCTCCCCAAACCTTCCATGGATCCTCCCCAAACCTTCCCTGGATCTCTGGATCCTCCCCAAACTTTCCCTGGATCCTTCCCTACCAGGAGAAGCCATTTGGGTGTTTGCTCAGGGAGCTCAGGAACACCTGGGGAAGAGGGGAAGGAGTGAAACCATCCCCAGATGAGTGAAACCATCCCCAGATGAGTGAAACCATCCCTTGTTTCCCCTGCTGCTGCTGCCACTGGGGTTTCAGTGGATATTCAATAAATGATGGGGTTCTTTTAGTGAATATGCATTAAAATAAGGGGTTCTTGTAGTGAATTTCCATTAAATGATGGGGTTCATTTAATGAATGTCCATTAAAAGAAGGGGTTCATTTAATGACTATCCACTGAAAGGGGTTCTTGTAATATCCAATAAAAGAAGGGGTTCTTGTAGGGAATATTCACTGAAATAGAAATGAAGGGGTTAATTTAGTGAATATCCATTGAATGATGGGGTTTTTTAGTGAATATCCATTAAATGAAGGGGTTCTGGTAGGGAATACCCACTAAAATAGAAATGAAGGGGTTCTGGTAGGGAATATCCATTAAAAGAAGGGGTTCTTTTAGTGAATATCCATTAAATGGTGGGGTTCTTGTAGGGAATAGCCACTGAAATAGAAATGAAGGGGTTCTTATAGTGAATTTTCATTAAATTATGGGGTTCATTTAATGAATATCCATTAAAAGAAGGGGTTCTTGTAGGGAATATCCACTGAAATATAAATGATGGGGTTCTTTTAGTGCATATCCATTAAATGATGGTGTTATTTTAGTGAATATCCATTGAATGATGGGGTCTTTTAGTGAATATCCATTAAATATCCATTAAATGAAGGGATTCTTTCAGTGAATCTGGCTGGGACAGACAATCTGAAATTCTCACTTTCCAGGGATCCAACAGGGAATAACTGCTGGATTTTTATTTTTTTTTTCCATCTCCAGGGAATGAATCCCTGTGGAGGCAGCGCTGGGAAGGAGCCTCAGAGCAGCTGAGAGAGCCCTGAGGAGGAGGGGACACCCCAAAAGCTGCACCCCAAAAACTGCACCCCGCTGTGGCCTCCTGCCCCCAGTGACAAATGTCAACAGCTCGGTAAATCCTGCCTGGCTTCTCCCCAAAACCAGCCCAGAGCTGCGGGCTCAGGGGCAGAAATATCCAGAATTTCCAAGAAAAATTGTGCTCCACGTGGAAATTGGGAATTTTGAGTCTGGGGGTTCAGGGGCAGAAATATCCAGAATTTCCAAGATAAGTCATGATTACTGTGGAAATTGGGAATTTTGAATCTGGGGGTTCAAGAGCAGAAATATCCAAAATTTCCAAGATAAGTCATGATCTGTGTGGAAATTGGGAATTTTGAATCTGGGGGTTCAGGGGCAGAAATATCCAGAATTTCCAAGAAAAATCGTGATCCATGTGGAAATTGGGAATTTTGAATCTGGGGGTGCACGGGCAGAAATATCCAGAATTTCCAAGATAAATCATGATCTGGAATTTTGAATCTGGGAGTTCAGGGGCAGAAATATCCAGAATTTCCAAGACAAATCATGATTACTGTGGAAATTGGGAATTTTGAATCTGGGGGTTCAGGGGCAGAAATATCCAGAATTTCCAAGATAAATCATGATCTGTGTGGAAATAGGGAATTTTAAATCTGGGGGTTCTGGGGTAGAAATATCCAGAATTTCCAAGATAAAATTGTGATCCACGTGGAAAAAGGGAATTTTGAATCTGGGAGTTCAGGGGCAGAAATATCCAGAATTTCCAAGATAAATCATGATCTGGAATTTTGAATCTGGGGGTTCAGGGACAGAAATATCCAGAATTTCCAAGAAAAATCGTGATCCACGTGGAAATTGGGAATTTTGAATCTGCGGGCACAGGGGCAGAAATATCCAGAATTTCCAAGATAAATCATGATCCACGTGGAAATTGGGAAATTTGAATCTGGGAGTTCAGGGGCAGAAATATCCAGAATTTTCAAGATAAATCATGATCCACGTGGAAATTGGGAATTTTGAATCTGGGAGTTCAGGGGCAGAAATATCCAGAATTTCCAAGAAAAATTGTGATCCACGTGGAAATAGGGAATTTTGAATCTGGAGCTCAGGGGTAGAAATATCCAGAATTTCCTAGAGAAATCATGATCCACGTGGAAATTGGGAAATTTGAATCTGGGGGTTCAGGGGCAGAAATATCCAGAATTTCCAAGATAAATCATGATCTGTGTGGAAATTGGGAATTTTGAATCTGGGGGTTCAGGGGCAGAAATATCCAGAATTTCCAAGATAAGTCATGATTACTGTGGAAATTGGGAATTTTGAATCTGGGGGTTCTGGGGTAGAAATATCCAGAATTTCCAAGAAAAATCATGATCTGGAATTTTTGAATCTGGGGGTTCAGGGGCAGAAATATCCAGAATTTCCAAGAAAAATAATGATCTGGAATTTTGAATCTGGGGGTTCAGGGGCAGAAATATCCAGAATTTCCAAGATAAATTGTGATCCATGTGGAAATTGGGAATTTTGAATCTGGGGGTGCACGGGCAGAAATATCCAGAATTTCCAAGATAAATCATGATCCACGTGGAAATTGGGAATTTTGAATCTGGAGGTTCAGGGGCAGAAATATCCAGAATTTCCAAGATAAATCATGATCCACGTGGAAATTGGGAAATGTGGATATTTCTACCCCTGAACCCCCAGATCCAGATTTTTAAATTTATTTTTTTTCTCCCCCGTGGCCAAAGATAAATCATCCATGGGAAAATTGAAATTGGGGATCTGGGGTTCAGGGGCATAAAAGGTTTTTTTTTGTTTTGTTTTGGTTTTTGGGGTTTTTTTGGTTTTTTTTTTTTTGTTTGGTTGGTTTTTTTGTTTTTTATTTTTTTTCCCAAGATAAATCATGATCCACATGGAAACAGAACCTGGAAAATTAATCTGGATCTGGGGAGTTTTTGTTTCCTTGTCCCTCTCATCCCCGTTTGGGATTTTTCTTTCCCTGTCCCTCTCACCCCTGTTATTTTGGGATTTTTGTTTTCCTGTCCCTTCTCTCTCACCCCCATTTTTGTGGTTTTCCTTTCCCTGTCCCTCTCACCCCTGATTTTTTGGGGATTTTATTTCCCTGCCCTTTCCTCTCATCCCTGTTTGTGATTTTTGTTTCCCTGCCCCCTCACCCCTTTTTGTGATTTCTGTTTTCCTGTCCCTCTCACACTTGCATTTTGGGGATTTTATTTCCTGTCCTTTCCTCTCATCCCTCTTTGGCATTTTTGTTTTCCTGCCCTTTCCTCTCATCCTTGTTTGTGATTTTTCTTTTCCTATCCTTCTCACCCGTCCTTTTGTGATTTTTGTTTTCCTGTCCCTCTCACCCTTGTTTTTTGTGATTTTTTTTTTTGTTTGTTTGTTTCCCTCTCACTCCTGTTATTTTGTGATTTCTCTTTCTCTGCTCTCACCCCCATTTTTTAGGATTTCTCTTTCCCTGCCCCTCTCACCCTTGTTTTTTTTGTGATTTTTGTTTGTTTGTTTGTTTGTTTCCCTCTCCCTCTCACCCCTGTTATTTTATGATTTCACTTTCCCTGTCTCACCCGATTTTTGTGATTTCCCTTTCCCTGCCCTCACCCCTGTTACTTTGTGATTTCTCTCCCTGTCTCACCCCATTTTTGTGATTTCTCTTCCCTGCTCTCACCCCATTTTCTTGTGATTTCTCTTCCCTCTCTCACCCCTGTTATTTTATGATTTCTCTTCCTCTCTCACCCCCATTTTTGTGATTTCCCTTCCCTGCCCTCACCCCTGTTACTTTGTGATTTCTCTTTCCCTCTCTCATCCCATTTTTTTGATTTCTCTTTCCCTGCCCCTCACCACCATTTTTGGGATTTCTCTTTCCCTGTCCCTCACCCCTGTTGTTTTATGATTCCTCTTTCCCTGTCTCACCCCATTTTTGTGATTTCTCTCCCGGTCTCACCCCGTTCCTGGCTGTCCCTGCAGGGAGCAGCCCATTTTGTGATTTCTCTCCGTCTCTCACCCCATTTTTGTGGTTTCTCTCCCTCTCTCACCCCATTTTTGTGATTTCTCTTTCCCTCTCTCACCCCATTTTTGTGATTTCTCTTTCCCTCTCTCACCCCATTTTTGTGATTTCTCTCCCTGCTCACCCGTTCCTGGCTGTCCCTGCAGGGAGCAGCCCATTTTTGTGATTTCTCTTTCCCTCTCTCACCCCATTTTTGTGATTTCTCTCCCTTTCTCACCCCATTTTTGTGATTTCTCTCCCTCTCTCACCCCATTTTTGTGATTTCTCTCCTCTCTCACCCCATTTTTGTGATTTCTCTCATCTCTCACCCCATTTTTGTGATTTCTCTCCGTCTCTCACCCCCATTTTTGTGATTTCTCTCCCTCTCTCACCCCATTTTTGTGATTTCTCTCCTCTCTCACCCCATTTTGTGATTTCTCTTTCCTCTCTCACCCCATTTTTGTGATTTCTCTTCCTCTCTCACCCCATTTTTGTGATTTCTCTTCCCTCTCTACCCCATTTTTGTGATTTCTCTCCTTTCTCACCCCATTTTTGTGATTTCTCTCCCTCTCACCCCATTTTTGTGATTTCTCCCTCTCTCACCCCATTTTTGTGATTTCTCTCCATCTCTCACCCCCATTTTTGTGATTTCTCTCCGTCTCTCACCCCATTTTTGTGATTTCTCTCCGTCTCTCACCCCATTTTTGTGATTTCTCTCCCTCTCTCACCCCATTTTGTGATTTCTCTCCTCTCTCACCCCATTTTTGTGATTTCTCTCCCTTTCTCACCCCATTTTTGTGATTTCTCTCCGTCTCTCACCCCATTTTTGTGATTTCTCTCCGTCTCTCACCCCATTTTTGTGATTTCTCTCCCTCTCTCACCTCATTTTTGTGATTTCTCTCCTTTCTCATCCCCATTTTGTGATTTCTCTCCTTTCTCATCCCCATTTTTGTGATTTCTCTCCCTTTCTCATCCCCATTTTTGTGATTTCTCTCCCTTTCTCATCCCCATTTTTGTGATTTCTCTCCCTTTCTCATCCCCATTTTTGTGATTTCTCTTCCCTGTCTCACCCTGTTATTTCGTGATTTCTCCCCTGCTCACCCGCTTCCTGGTTGTTCCTGCAGGGAGCAGCCCATTTTTGTGATTTCTCTCCGTCTCTCACCCCATTTTTGTGATTTCTCTCCCTCTCTCACCCCATTTTTGTGGTCTCTCCCCGTGCCTGGCTGTCCCCGCAGGGAGCAGCCCATTTTCAGCACCAGGGCTCACGTGTTCCAGATCGACCCGGCCACCAAGCGGAACTGGATCCCGGCGGGCAAGCACGCCCTGACCGTCTCCTACTTCTACGATGCCACTCGGGGGGTCTACAGGATCATCAGCGTGGGGGGCCAAGGTGGGCTGCACACACAGCTCCCCCAAAACAGTGCTTGTTCCCCCAAAAAATAGTTGGTCCCCCCAGAAAAAAAGCAGGTTTAAAAAAAAAAAAAATCGCAGCTGTTCTCCCAGAAAACTCTGATTCCCTGGTAGATTCCTGATGCCCTGATTGATCCCCTGATTATCTGTTTCTCTGATTAACTGATTCCCTGATTCTGATCCCCTGATTGATCCCCTGATTCTGATTCCCTGGTTGATTTCCTTGGCTCCCTGCCTGATTCTCTGATTCTGACTCGCTGATTATCTGATTGATCCCTTGATTCCCTGATTCTGATTTCCTGATTGATTCCCTGATTTGATTCCCTGGTTGATTTCCTTGACTCCCTGCCTGATTCCCTGATTCTGATCCCCTGATTCCCTGATTCTGATTTCCTGATTGATTCCCTGATTATCTGTTTATCTGATCCCCTGATTTGATTCCCTGATTGACTTCCTTGACTCTCTGCCTGATTCTGACTCCCTGATCCCTTGATTGATGCCCTGATTCCCTGGTTGATTCTCTGATTGTTTCTCTGATCCCCTGATTTATACTCTGATTGATTCCCTGACTCCCCTGATTCTGATTCTCTGATTATTTTATTAGTGCTCTGATCCCCTGATTGATTCCCTGATTATCAGTTTATCTGATCCCCTGATGGATTTTCTGATTCCCTGATCCTCTGATTCCTTGATTATCTGATTGATTCTCTGATTCCCTGACAGATCCCCTGATAGATTCCCTGATTCTGATCCCCTGATTGATCCCCTGACTCCCTGATTCCCTGGTTGATTCCTTGATTATGTTTCTCTGCTTATATTTCTCTGATGCCCTGATCAATCCCCTGATTGATCCCGATTGATCCCTTGACTCCCCAGTTCTCTGATTCCCTGATTGATTGATCCCCTGATTGATCCCTTGGTTCCCTGATTGATTCCCCTGATTGATTCCCCTGATTGATCCCCTGATTGATCCCCTGGTTCTCTGCTCAATCCCCTGATCGATCCCCTGATCAATCCCCTGATCAATCCCCTGATTGATCCCCTGATTCTCTGCTCAATTCCCTGATTGATCCCTGATTGATCCCCTGGTTCTCTGCTGATTTCCTGATTGATTCCCTGATTGATCCCTTAGTTCCTGATCAGTCCCCTGATTGATCCCCTGGTTCTCTGCTGATTTCCTGATTGATTCCCGATTGATCCCTGGTTCCCTGATCAGTCCCTGATTGATCCCCTGGTTCCCCGACCAGCCCCCTCCCCTGCTGCCCTGACCGTGCTGTCTGTCCCCAGGCCATCATCAACAGCACCATCACCCCCAACATGACCTTCACCAAAACCTCCCAGAAGTTCGGGCAGTGGGCAGACAGCAGAGCCAACACGGTCTATGGGCTGGGCTTCGCCTCCGAGCAGCACCTGGCGCAGGTGAGAGCCCAAAACAGGTGAGAGCCTGAGGCAGGTGAGAGCCCGAGACAGGTGAGAGCCTGAGAGGGGTGAGAGCCCAAAACAAGTGAGAGCCTGACACCTGGCACAGGTGAGAGCCTGACACAGGTGAGACCCTGACACCTGGCACAGGTGAGACCCTAAAACAGGTGAGAGCCTGGCACAGGTGAGACCCCAAAACAGGTGAGAGCCTGACACCTGACACAGGTGAGACCCTAAAACAGGTGAGAGCCTGACACCTGGGCAGGTGAGAGCCTGAGAGGGGTGAGAGCCTGAGACAGGTGAGACCCCAAAACAGGTGAGAGCCTGACACCTGACACAGGTGAGACCCTAAAACAGGTGAGAGCCTGACACCTGGCACAGGTGAGACCCCAAAACAGGTGAGAGCCTGGCACAGGTGAGAGCCCGAAACCTGGGCAGGTGAGAGCCTGGCACAGATGAGACCCTGACACCTGGCACAGGTGAGACCCCAACACAGGTGAGAGCCTGACACCTGGGCAGGTGAGAGCCTGAGATGGGTGAGAGCCTGACACCTGGCACAGGTGAGACCCCAAAACAAGTGAGAGCCTGGCACCTGGCATAGGTGAGAACCTGAAACAGGTGAGAGCCTGACACCTGGCACAGGTGAGACCCCAACACAGGTGAGAGCCTGACACCTGGGCAGGTGAGAGCCTGGCACAGGTGAGAGCCTGACACCTGGCACAGGTGAGACCCCAAAACAAGTGAGAGCCTGACACCTGGCATAGGTGAGAACCTGAAACAGGTGAGACCCTGACACCTGGCACAGGTTAAGACCCTGAGACAGGTGAGAGCCTGACACCTGGCACAGGTGAGACCCCAAAACAGGTGAGATCCCAAAACAGGTGAGAGCCTGAAATGGGTGACAGTGTGGCACAGGAGAGACCTGAGAGACACCTGGCTCAGGTAAGACCCTGACACCCGAGAAATTTAAAATAATTTCAAATGGTGCTACAGACCCTGAACCCACAGCCCTGAGTGGCAGATTCTGGGGTTATTCCACATTTTTAGAATTTAAGATAAATAAAAACCATTTTAATGGTTCTGCAGGCAGGGAGGAGCCCGTTCCCCATTCCCAGAACATTCCCAGTGACTTTTCCCTTCCCCTCCCAGTTTGCAGAGAAATTCCAGGAGGTGAAGGAAGCAGCTCGTGTGGCCAGGGAGAAATCCCAGGATAAAACTGAGCTGACCAACCCTGCCCTGAGCATCACATCCCACCAGGTAAGGCTGGGGAGAAAGTGAGAACAATGGGGAAAAGTGAGGGAAAGGGGGACAAAAGGTGAGGAAAAGGGGAAAAAAGTGAAAAAAAGGGGGAAAAAGGAGAAAAATAGGAAAAAAAAGTGAGGGGAAGGGGGACAAAAGGTGAGGAAAACTGGAAAAAAAGGTGAGGAAAAGGGGAAAATGTGGGGAAAAGGTGAGGTTCCCCCCATCCTTCTTCCCATCCTTCTTCCCATCCTTCTTCCCATCCTTCTTCCCATCCTTCTTCCCATCCTTCTTCCCATCCTTCTTCCCATCCTTCTTCCCATCCTTCTTCCCATCCTTCTTCCCATCCTTCTTCCCATCCTTCTTCCCATCCTTCTTCCCATCCTTCTTCCCATCCTTCTTCCCATCCTTCTTCCCATCCTTCTTCCCATCCTTCTTCCCTCCTTTCCCTGCTCTTTCCCAATTTTTCCCATTTTTCTTTCCTTGCTCTTCCCAATTTTTCCCCATTTTTCTTCCCTTCTTTCCTTGCTCTTTCCCAATTTTTCCCATTTTTCTTTCCTTGCTCTTCCCAGTTTTTTCCCATTTTTCTTTCCTTGCTCTTCCCAGTTTTTTCCCATTTTTCTTTCCTTCTTTCCTTGCTCTTTCCCAATTTTTCCCCATTTTTCTTCCATTTTTCCCCATTTTTCTTCCATTTTTCCCCATTTTTCTTCCATTTTTCCCCATTTTTCTTCCATTTTTTCTCCCCTCATCCCTTTTCCCAGCTCCGATTTGGGCTCTGAGCATAAGCAGAGCCCAAAAAATGATTCCAGCTCTGAATTATTGATGTGTGGCCGCTTGCAGGAGTGGAGCTGTCTCCTGCAATTAAATCTGGAATTCAATCTCCTGGAATTTAATCAGCCCTCCCTCCATTTCTCCTTCTGTTCTGCTTTCCCCTCATGTTTTTTGGGATGGGAATTCCCAAAAATAGCAGCTCTGGGGCCTTTTAGGGCCGTTCCCATCCCATTTCTCAGCCCAAGTTCCCAGTAAAGGAAACTCCTGCTCATTCCTGGCTCCCTTTCTGGGGTGTGCAGGGACGTGGGGATGGAAGGGGATAAATTATGGGGGCAGAGGTTGGTTGTGCTCCCACATTTTTGGGAAGTGAAATTCCCAAAATTCCCAATTTACACCTGGGGTGTGAATTCCGGCTTCAGGGAATGCCCCTCAGGGAATCTCCTCAGGGAATCTCCTCAGGGAATCCCTTCACAAAATCCGTCAGGAGTTCAGCAAAGCCCTGGAAGAGCAGCTGAGGTTTGGGACTGTGTCAGTGGCTGTGGTGGCCCCAGGGCCCGTGCAGGCAGGCTTGGCTGGTGGCCCCAGGATCAGTTCAGGGAGGATTGATGGCCACAGGGCTGGTGGCCCAGGGCCCGTGCTGGGTTAGTTGGTGGCCCCAGGGCCAGTGCTGGGCTGGCTGGTGGCCCCATGGCCAGTGCTGGGTTAGTTGGTGGCCCAGGGCCAGTGCTGAATTAGTTGGTGGCCCAGGGCCAGTGCTGGGCTGGCTGGTGGCCCAGTCCCGTGCTGCCCTCTCCCCTGCAGGTGCTGGCCAGTCCCGTGCTGGGCTGGCTGGTGGCCCCAGTCCCGTGCTGGGTTAGTTGGTGGCCCAGTCCCGTGCTGGGTTAGCTGGTGCTCCCCAGTCCCGTGCTGGGTTAGCTGGTGCTCCCAGTCCCGTGCTGGGTTAGCTGGTGGCCCCAGTCCCGTGCTGGGTTAGTTGGTGGCCCCAGTCCCGTGCTGGGCTGGCTGGTGGCCCCAGTCCCGTGCTGGGTTAGTTGGTGGCCCAGTCCCGTGCTGGGTTAGCTGGTGCTCCCAGTCCCGTGCTGGGTTAGCTGGTGCTCCCCAGTCCCGTGCTGGGTTAGCTGGTGGCCCCAGTCCCGTGCTGGGTTAGTTAGTGGCCCCAGTCCCGTGCTGGGTTGGCTGGTGGCCCCAGTCCCGTGCTGGGTTGGCTGGTGGCCCCAGTCCCGTGCTGGGCCGGCTGGTGGCCCCAGTCCCGTGCTGGGTTAGCTGGTGGCCCAGTCCGTGCTGGGTTAGCTGGTGGCCCCAGTCCCGTGCTGGGTTAGTTGGTGGCCCCAGTCCCGTGCTGGGCTGGTGGCCCAGTCCTGTGCTGGGTTAGCTGGTGGCCCCAGTCCCGTGCTGGGCTGGTGGCCCCGTCCTGTGCTGGGTTAGCTGGTGGCCCCAGTCCCGTGCTGGGTTAGCTGGTGGCCCCAGTCCTGTGCTGGGCTGGTGGCCCAGTCCGTGCTGGGCTGGCTGGTGGCCCCAGTCCCGTGCTGCCCCTCTCCTCTCCAGGTGCTGGCCAGCCCCGTGCTGGGTTAGTTGGTGCTCCCAGTCCCGTACTCCCCCTCTCCCCTGCAGGTGCTGGCCAGTCCCGTGCTGGGCTGGTGGCCCCAGTCCCGTGCTGGGCGGGTGGCCCAGCCCCGTGCTGGGTTAGCTGGTGGCCCCATGGCCAGTGCTGGGCTGGTGGCCCAGCCCCGTGCTGGGCTGGCTGGTGCTCCCAGTCCCGTGCTGCCCTCTCCTCTCCAGGTGCTGGCCAGCCCCGTGCTGGGTTAGTTGGTGCTCCCAGTCCCGTGCTGGGTTGGCTGGTGCTCCCAGTCTCGTGCTGGGTTAGCTGGTGGCCCCAGTCCCATGCTGGGTTAGCTGGTGGCCCAGCCCCGTGCTGGGCTGGCTGGTGGCCCAGTCCCGTACTCCCCCTCTCCCCTGCAGGTGCTGGCCAGCCCCGTGCTGGGTTAGCTGGTGCTCCCAGTCCCGTGCTGGGCTGGCTGGTGGCCCAGTCCCGTGCTGGGCTGGCTGGTGGCCCAGTCCTGTGCTGCCCCTCTCCCCTGCAGGTGCTGGCCAGCCCCGTGCTGGGTTAGTTGGTGCTCCCAGCCCCGTGCTGCCCCTCTCCTCTCCAGGTGCTGGCCAGCCCCGTGCTGGGCGCCAACGGGCCGGGCGAGGACAAGCTGTTCCGCAGCCAGAGCGCCGACGTGGAGAGCAGCACCGACAGGGAGCGCCTCAGGAAGATGCTCTCGGAGGGGTGAGGCTGCTCCCACCCAAACCCACAGCTGCAGTTTGGGATTTGTCAGCCCAAAGTGTCCTGAGCCCTTCTGCTCTTTCAGTTCTCCCGAGGGATGCCCCGTGCTTGCTGCTCAAATCCTTCACTGGATTCATTTCCCCATTTCCCAGCAGGAATTCAATCCAGATTGGAAATCTGCTCAAATTCCTTCCCTGGATTCATTTCCCAGCAGAAATTTAATTCAGATTGGAAATCTGCTCAAATCCTTCACTGGATTCATTTCAGAAGTTTCCCAGCAGGAATTCAATCCAGATTGGGAATCTGCTTAAATTCTTCACTGGATTCATCTCCTCCTTTTCCCAGCAGGAATCCAATCCAAATTTGGAATCTGCTCAAATCCTCCACTGGATTCATTTTCCCAGCAGTTGTTGTTTCAATTTGGAATTCTGCTGCTCAAACCCTCCCCTGGATTCGTCTCCCCATTTTCAAGAAGGAATTTATTCCAGATTGGAAATCTGCTCAAATCCTTCACTGGATTAATTTCCCCTTTTCCCAAAAGGGAAATTATTCCAGATTGGGAATCTGCTCAAATCCTCCCCTGGGTTCATCTCCCCATTTTCCCAGCAGGAAATATATATTTATATTTAGTACACTACTATTTCTAAGTTTTGTTCATGGCAGAACTAAAAGAAACTATATTCAAACAGCAAAGCTTTCCAACGTTATCCATACAGCATTCATTTAATGATTTTTATTTTATATGTACTTCTAACACAATTTTATTTAAGACAGTAATATAATATGTACTGATAGGATAATCCAAGATAAAAAGAATTTCCTGATTATCTTTTTACCATTCTCTGACTTAATTACACAAATAAAGTGCTCTTTAATTTAATTTTTTTAATTTAAATTTTAAAATGTACCAGGAAAGTGAACCTCATTTTCCACACTGGCGTTCTGATATCCGATAATCCAATAACTTTTTTACTATTCTCTGAGTTAATTACATTTAAAATTTTAAATTAACTAGGTTTTTGTTCATGTAACTTTTTAAATTTTAAATTTAAATTGTAAAATCTACCAGGAGAGTGAACCTCGTTTTCCACACTGAGGTTCTGATGTCCAATAATCCAAGAATATGAAGATTTTTTTTTACCATTCTCTGCATAGGTTACACAAACAAAAACTTATTTATTTTTTTTTTTAAATTACATTTAACCCTGCCCCTTCCCTGCTGTGCCCAGCTCTGTCAGCGAGGTGCAGTGGGAAGCTGAGTTTTTCAGCCTCCAGGACAACAACACGCGGCTCGTGGCCGCCCTGCACGAGGCCAACGCCAGCGTGGAGCAGTGGAAGAAGCAGCTGGTGGCGTACCAGGAGGAGACTGAGACCCTGAGGCAGAGGGTGAGCCCCAAAAACCCTGGGGTGCCCGGGGGGAGCCCCAAAAAATCCCTGTGCTGTTCCCAAAAAATTCCCTGACCTGATTTGGGGTGAGCCCCAAAAAATCCCTGTGCTGTTCCCAAAAAATTCCCTGACCTGATTTGGGGTGAGCTGGAAAAGAAGCCCCCTGTGCTGCTCCCAGAAAATCTCCTGTCCTGATTTGGGGTGAGCGCCCCAAAAATTTCCTGTGCTGATTGGGGTGAGCCCAAAAATCCCTGTGGTGACTGGGGTGAGCCCCCAAAAATTTCCTGTGCTGATTGGGGTGAGCCCCAAAAATCCCTGTGCTGATTTGGGGTGAGCCCCAAAAATCCCTGTGGTGATTTGGGGTGAGACCCCAAAAATCCCTGTGCTGATTGGGGTGAGCCCCAAAAATCCCTGTGCTGATTTGGGGTGAGCATCAAAAACCCTGTGCTGTTCCCAAAAATCTCCTGCTCTGATTTGGGGTGAGCCCCAAAAAATCCCTGTGGTGATTGGAGTGAGCGCCAAAAAACTCTTGTGCTAATTTGGGGTGAGCATCAAAACCCCTGAACCGCTCCCAAAAAATCCCTGTGCTGATTTGGGGTGAGCCCCAAAAATCCCTGTGCTGATTGGGGTGAGCCCAAAAAAACCCTGTGCTGATTGGGGTGAGTCCCAAAAAATTTCCTGTGCTGATTGGGATGAGCTCCCCAAAAATTTCCTGTGCTGATTGGGGTGAGTCCCCAAAAATCCCGGTGGTGATTTGGGGTGAGCATCAAAACCCTGTGCTGCTCCCAAAAATCTCCTGTTCTGATTTGGGGTGAGCCCCAAAAATCCCTGTGCTGATTTGGGGTGAGCCCCCAAAAATATCCCTGTGCTGATTTGGGGTGAGCCCCCAAAAATATCCCTGTGCTGATTGGGGTGAGCCCCAAAAATCCCTGTGCTGATTGGGGTGAGCCCAAAAAATCCCTGTGCTGATTTGGGGTGAGCCCCCAAAAATATCCCTGTGCTGATTGGGGTGAGCCCCAAAAATCCCTGTGCTGATTGGGGTGAGCCCAAAAATCCCTGTGATGATTTGGGGTGAGCCCCCAAAAATATCCCTGTGCTGATTGGGGTGAGCCCCAAAAAATCCCTGTGGTGATTTGGGGTGAGCATCAAAAACCCTGTGCTGCTCCCAAAAAATCTCCTGTTCTGATTTGGGGTGAGCCCCAAAAAATCCCTGTGGTGATTGGAGTGAGCCCCAAAAAACTCTTGTGCTGATTTGGGGTGAGCATCAAAACCCCTGAACCGCTCCCAAAAAATCTCTGTGCTGATTGGGGTGAGCCCCAAAAATCCCTCTGCTGCTCCCAAAAATTTCCCTGACCTGATTTGTGGTGAGCCCCCAAAAATCCCTGTGCTGATTGGGGTGAGCCCCCAAAAAATCCCTGTGCTGATTGGGGTGAGCCCCAAAAAAATCCCTGTGGTGATTTGGGGTGAGCATCAAAAACCCTGTGCTGCTCCCAAAAATCTCCTGTTCTGATTTGGGGTGAGCCCCCAAAAAATCCCTGTGCTGATTTGGGGGTGAACATCAAAATCCCTGAGCTGCTCCCAAAAAATCCCTGTGCTGATTGGGGTGAGCATCAAAACCCTGTGCTGTTCCCAAAAATCTCCTGTTCTGATTTGGGGTGAGCCCCAAAAATCCCTGTGGTGATTGGGTGAGCCCCAAAAACTCTTGTGCTAATTTGGGGTGAGCATCAAAACCCCTGAACTAGCTACCAAAAAAATCCCTGTGCTGATTGGGGTGAGCCCCAAAAATCCCTGTGCTGATTGGGGTAAGCCCCCAAAAAATCCCTGTGCTGATTTGGGGTGAGCCCTAAAAACCTGTGGTGATTTGGGGTGAGACCCCAAAAAATCCCTGTGCTGATTTGGGGTGAGCCCCCAAAAAATCCCTGTGCTGATTGGGGTGAGCCCAAAAAATCCTTGTGCTGATTGGGGTGAGCCCCAAAAACTCTTGTGCTGATTTGGGGTGAGCCCCCCAAAAAATATCCCTGTGCTGATTTGGGGTGAGCCCCCAAAATATCCCTGTCCTGATTTGGGGTGAGCTCCCCAAAAATTTCCTGTGCTGATTGGGGTGAGCCCTAAAATCCCTGGTGCTGATTGGGGTGAGCCCCAAAAACCTCTTGTGCTGATTTGGGTGAGACCCCCAAACCACCTGTCCTGATTTGGGATGAGCCTCAAAAAAAAAAGACCCCTGTCCTTAAAAAAAAAAAAATCTGC
>JAKWBO010001128.1:0-18476 GCA_034336685.1 Luscinia luscinia
CTTGGGCTACCTGGGATGGTTTTTGGGCCACCTGGGCTGGGCCTTGGGCTACCTGGGATGGATTTTTCTGGGCCGTCCTTGGGGCCACCTGGGATGGATTTTGGGCTACCTGGGATGGATTACTGGGCCACCTTGGACCAATAAATTTTGGGCAGCCTGGGATGGACCTTGGGCTACCTGGGATGGATTTTGGGCACCTATGGACCAATTTGGGCGGCCTGGGGATGGACCTTGGGCTACCTGGGATGGATTTTGGGGCACACCTTGGGGCAACCTAGAATGGGGCCCTGGGCCACCTTGAACCGTTTTTGGGGCAGCCTAGGATGGATCTTGGGCACAGCTCAGGTGGGCTTTGGGCCACCTTGGGCCACTTCAGATGGGCTTTGGGCCACCTTGGGCCACTTCAGATGGAGCTTTGGGCCACTTTGGGGCCACCTGGGATGGATTTTGGGCCACCTTGGAACCGTTTTGGGCAGCATCGGGGTTGGACCCTTGGGGCCACCTTGGACCAATTTTGGGCAACCTGGGATGGATTTTGGGCCACCTTGGGCAACCTAGGATGGACCTTGGAGCCACCTTGAACCATTTTTGGGCAACCTCAGATGGACCCTGGGCCACCTGGGATGGATTTTAGGCACCTGGGGTGGATCTTGGGCCACCTGGGTGGATTTTGGGCCCTCGAATCGTTTTTGGGCCACCTTGGGCAACCTGGGATGGATTTTGGGCCACTTTGAACCGTTTTTGGGCCACCTCGGATGGACCCTGGGCCACCTAGGATGGATTTTGGGCCACCTTGGATGGGGCCTTGAGGCCACCTGCTGGGATGGATTTTGGGCCACCTTGGGCAACCTAGAATGGACCCTGGGCCACCTTGAACCGTTTTTGGGCAACCTTGGATGAATCTTGGGCCACCTTGGATGGATTTTGGGCCACCTTGAACCATTTTGGGCCACCTTGGGTAGACCTTGGGCCACCTGGGATGGACCCTGGGCCACCTCAGATCGTTTTTTGGGCCACCTTGGGCAGTCCGGGATGGATTTTTGGGCCACTTTGAACCATTGTTGGGCCACCTTGGATGGACCTTGGGCCACCTTGGACCAATTTGGGCAACCTGGGATGGAACCTGGGCAACCTTGAACCATTTCTGGGCCACCTGGGATGGACTTTGGGCAACCTTGGATGGATTTTGGGCCACCTTGGGACTTAACCTGGGATACTTGGCCATCGTCATGCTGGGCCACCTTGACATTTTGGGCAACCTTGGATGGACCTTGGGCTACCTGGGATGGACCCTGGGCCACCTTGGGCCACCTCAGACCATGTTGAGCCACCTTGGATGGATTTTGGGCCACCTTGGATGGATTTTGGGCCATCTTGGGCCACTTTGGGCCACCTGGGATGGACCTTGGGCCACCTCAGTCCATGTTGGGCCACCTTGAACCATTTTGGGCAACCTTGGATAGACCTTGGGCCACCTTGGATGAATTTTGGGCCACCTTGGGCAGCCTGGGATGGACCTTGGGCCATGTGAGACCATTTTGGGCAACCTGAAATGGACCTTGAGCCACCTTGGACCGTTTGGGGCCACCTGGGATGGACCTTGGGCTACCTTAGGCCACCTTGGGGCAGCCTAGAATGGACCCTGGGGCCACCTGGATGGACCTTGGGCCACCTGGGATCACCCCTGGAATGGACCTTGGGCCACCCTGGATGGACTTTGGGCCACCTTGACTGACCCTTGGGCCACCTTGGGCCACCCTGGGTGACCTTCAGGCCACTCTGGACCACGTCAGACTCTTGGGCCACTCTGGGCCACCTTGAGTGACCCTTGGGCCACCTTGAACAACGTTCAGGCCACGCTGGATGACACCCAGACCCCCCTGGGCCACCTTGGATGAACATTGGGCCACCTTGGATGACCCTTGGGCCACCTTGGACCACCCTGAATGACCCTTGGGCCACTCTGGACCATGCCAGATGACCCTTGGACCACCTTGGGTGACCCTCTGGCCACTTTGGACCACCCTGGATGACCCTTGGGCCACCTTGGATGACCCTTGGACCATCTTGAACAACGTTCAGGCCACTCTGGACCACCCTGAATGACCCTGAGGTGACCTTGAACGACCCTTGGGCCACCTTGGACCACCCTGAATGACCCTCAGGCCACTTTGGACCACCCTGGACCACCCTAAATGACCCTTGGGCCACCCTGGATGACCCTTGGACCATCTTGAATGACTCTTGGGCCACCCTCAGACCACCTTGAATGACCCTCAGGCCACTTTGGAACACCCTAAATGACCCTTGGGCCACTGAGGACTGTGTCAGATGACCCTTGGACCACCCTAGACCATCCTGGATGACCTTTGGGCCACCCTGAATGACCCTCAGGCCACTCTGGACCACATCAAATGACCCCTGGACCACCTTGGACCACTCTGGACGACCCTTGGACCACCCTGGATGACCCTTGGACCATCTTGAATGACTCTTGGGCCACCCTGGACCACCTTGAATGACCCTCAGGCCACTCTGGACCATCCTGGATGACCCTTGGACCACCTCAGACCATCCTGGATGACCCTTGGGCCACACTGGACCACATCAAATGACCCTTCGATCACTTTGGACCACTCTGGACGACTCTTGGACCATCCTGGATGACCCTCAGGCCACTCTGGACCATCCTGGATGACCCTTGGACCACACTGGATGACCCTCAGGCCACTCTCTGCACCACATCAAACGACCCTTGGACCAACCAGGATGACCCTTGGACCATCTTGAATGACTCTTGGGCCACCCTGGACCACCTTGAATGACCCTCAGGCCACTCTGGACCACACAAATGACCCTTGGACCACCTTTGGACCACCCTGAATGACCCTTGGACTACTTTGAACCACACTGGATGACTCTTGGACCATCCTGGATGACCCTCAGGCCACCTCAGACCATCCTGGATGACCCTCAGACCACTCTGGATCATCCTGGATGACCTCAGGCCACACTGGATGACCCTCAGGCCACTCTGGACCACAAATGACCCTTGGACCACCTTGGACCACTCTGGACGACTCTTGGATCACCCTGGATGACCCTCAGGCCACACTGGACCATCCTGGATGACCCATGGACCACCTCAGACCATCCTGGATGACCCATGGACCATCTTGAATGACTCTTGGACCACCCTGGACCACCTTAAATGATCCTCAGGCCACTCTGGACCATCCTGGATGACCCTTGGACCACACTGGATGACCCTCAGGCCACTCTGGACCACCACAAATGACCCTTGGACCACCTTGGACCACCCTGAATGACCCTTGGACCAATTTGAACCACACTGGATGACTCTTGGACCATCCTGGATGACCCTCAGGCCACCCTGGATGACCCTCAGGCCCCTCTGCACCACATCAAACGACCCTTGGACCACCTTTGGACCACTCTGGACGACTCTTGGACCACCCTGGGTGACCTCAGGCCACACTTTGACCGACCCTCGGCCACTCTTGACCACTCCTCCAACCATCCCCGCCTCACCCCGTCCATCCGTCCGTCCGTCCGTCCGTCCGTCCGAACCCCTCCCCACAGCACTGTCCGGGGCCGGGCCGGGCTCCTGACCGGCCGCTGCCCTCCCCCGCCCCAGGGGTCACTCAGGGCTCCAGCGGCTCGCGGCGGCGACGGCGTCCGGGGGCGCTGGGGCGGCCGGGGCGGGGCCGGGCGAGGCGGGCGTGTCCGGCCCGGCCGGGTGGGGAAGAAGAAGGGCACTGGTGGATGAAGAGTTCGATGATTGTCTGGTAGCTCCTGGTGGCCGTCCAGCGCGTCCATGGTGCTGAAGTCCGGCCGCATCAGCGTGGGCCAGAAGCAGATGGACAGGTTCTCGCTGGTCATCAGGTTGACGCGGTGCTGCTGGCTCACCCTGCGGGGGGGGGAGGGGAGGGTGGTCACTCGGTGGTCACTCAGTGGTCAGCAAATCATAGAAACACAAAAAAAACCCCAAAACTGCAAAAATTCCCGTAAAAATCCATCAAAAAATGACCCAAAATGACCCTGAAATCTCCCAAAATAGGTTCTCAGCACCATGGTCACTCAGTGGTCACTTAGTGGTCAGCAAATCCAAAAATCCCCCAAAACTCAAAGAAATCCCACAAAAACCCCAAAATTGCAAAAATTCCCATTGAAATCGGACAAAAAATGATCAAAAAATGACCCAGAAATCCCCCAGGACAGGTTCTCAGCACAGTGGTCACTCAGTGGTCACTCAGTGGTCAGCACACCCAAAAAACCCCAAAAAGCCAAAAACCACTAAAAACCCCAAAACTGCAAAAATTCCCATAAAAATTTGGCAAAAAATGACCCAAAATGACCCAAAACCCCCAGGACAGGTTCTGGCTGACCATCAGGTTGACGTGGTGCTGCTGGCTCACCCTGCGGGGGGGGGAGGGCAGGGTGGTCACTCGGTGGTCAGCACCCCCAAAAACCCCCAAAAAAGCCAAAAAACCCACAAAAAAACCCCAAAGTGCAAAAATTCCCATAAAAATCGGACAAGAAATGACCCAAAATGACCCTGAAATCTCCCAAAATAGGTTCTCAGCACCATGGTCACTCAGTGGTCACTCAGTGGTCAGCAAACCCAAAAAACACCAAAGTGAAAAAATTCCCATAAAATTCGGCCAAGAAATGACCAAAAATGACCCTGAAATCTCCTAAAATAGATTCTTAGCACAGGGGTCACTCAGTGGTCACTCAGTGGTCAGCAAACCCAAAAAAACCCCAAAACTCAAAGAAATCCCACAAAAACCCCAAAATTGCAAAAATTTCCATTGAAATCGGCCAAGAAATGACCAAAAATGACCCAGGAATCTCCCAGGACACGTTCTCAGCTCAGGGGTCACTCAGTGGTCACTCAGTGGTCAGCAAACCCAAAAACACCAAAGTGAAAAAATTCCCATAAAACTCGGCCAAGAATGACCCAAAATTGGCCAAAAATGACCCAAAACCCCCAGGACAGGTTCTGGCTGACCATCAGGTTGACGTGGTGCTGCTGGCTAACCCGGGGATGGGGAGGAGGGCAGGGTGGTCACTCAGGGGTCACTCAGTGGTCAGCAAATCATAGAAACCCCCAAAAAACCCCCAAAACTGCAAAAATTCCCGTAAAAATTGGACAAAAAATGACCAAAAATGACCCAGGAATCTCCCAGGACAGGTTGTCAGCTCAGTGGTCACTCAGTGGTCAGCAAACCCAAAAAACCCAAAAAAACTCCAAAACTGCAAAAATTCCCATAAAAATTTGGCAAAAAATGACCCAAAATGACCCAAAATCCCCAGGACAGGTTCTGGCTGACCATCAGGTTGACGTGGTGCTGCTGGCTCACCCTGGGGGGAGGGGAGGGTGGTCACCAGTGGTCAGCAAACCCAAAAACCCCAAAAAAAGCCAAAAACCCACCAAAAACCCCAAAAATGCAAAAATTCCCATAAAAATCGGACAAAAAATGACCCAGAATGACCCAGAAATCTCCCAAAATAGATTCTTAGCACAGGGGTCACTCAGTGGTCACCCGTGGTCACTCAGTGGTCAGCAAATGAAAAAAACAAAAATGCCAAAAATGCACAAAAACCCCCAAAAGTGAAAAAATTCCCATTGAAATTGGTAAAAATGACCCAGGAATCTCCCAAAATAGGTTCTCAGCTCAGTGGTCACTCAGGGTCACTCAGTGGTCACTCAGTGGTCAGCAAACCCAAAAAACCCCAAAACTCAAAGAAATCCCACAAAACCCAAAATTGCAAAAATTCCCATAAAATTGGACAAAAATGGCCCAAAATGACCCAGAAATCTCCCAGGACAGGTTCTCAGCACAGTGGTCACTCAGTGGTCACTCAGTGGTCAGCAAACCCAAAAAACCCCAAAACTCAAAGAAATCCCACTAAAAACCCCAAAAGTGCAAAAATTCCCATAAAAATCCATCAAAAATGACCAAAATGACCCAAAAATCTCCCAAAATAGGTTCTCAGCACAGGGGTCACTCAGTGGTCACTCAGTGGTCACTCAGGGGTCAGCAAATCAAAAAAAAACCAAAAAAAGCCAAAAAACCCACAAAAAACCCCAAAACTGCAAAAATTCCCATAAAAATCGGTTAAGAATGATCTAAAATGACCCAAAATGACCAAAAAAATTCCCCAGGACAGGTTCTCGGCACAGTGGTCACTCAGGGGTCACTCAGTGGTCACTCAGGGTCACCAGGGTCATTTAGGGTCACTCAGGGTCACTCAGGGGTCACTCAGGGTCACTCAGGGGTCACTCAGGGTCATTTAGGGTCACTCAGGTCACTCTAATGGTCATTCAGGGCCACTCAGTGGTCACTCAAGGTCACTCAGGGGTCATTGGTTACTCACGGTCACTCAGAGGGCACTCGGGTCACTCTAGGGTCACTCAGTGGTCAGGGCTCACTCAAGGTCACTCAAGGTCACTCAGTGGTCACTCGGGTCACTCAATGGTCTCTCAGGGGTCACTCAGGGGTCACTCAGGGGTCATTGGTCACTCAGGGGTCACTCGGGTCACTCAGGGGTCATTCAATGGTCACTCAGGGTCATTCAGGGTCACTCAGGGGTCACACAGGGTCACTCAGGGGTACTCGGGGTCACTCAGGGTCAGGGGTCAGTCAGGGTCAGTCAGGGTCACTCAATGGTCAGTGGTCACTCAGGGGTCACTCAGGGTCACTGAGGGGTCACTCAAGGTCACTTAGTGGTCACTCAAGGTCACTCAGAGGGCACTCGGGTCACTCAGTGGTCACTCAAGGTCACTCTGGGGTCACTCTGGTCACTCAATGGTCTCTCAGGGGTCACTCAGGGGTCACTCAGGGGTCACTCGGGTCACTCAGGGTCACTCAAGGGTCACTCAGGGGTCACTCGGGTCACTCAATGGTCTCTCAGGGGTCACTCAGGGTCACTTAGGGTCAGTCAGGGGTCAGTCAAGGGTCATTCAGGGTCACTCGGGGTCACTCAGGGTCAGTCAATGGTCACTCAATGGTCAGTGTTCCTCAGAGGTCACTCAGGGTCACTCTGGTCAGTGTCACTCAGGGTCACTCAGGGGTCACTCAATGGTCACTCAGGGTCACTCAGGGTCACTGATCACTCAGGGTCACTCAGGGTCACTCAGGGGTCATTCAGGGTCACTCAATGGTCACTTAGGGTCATTCAGGGGTCACTCAGGGTCATTCAGGGGTCACTCAGGGGTCAGCACATGCAAAAACCCCCAAAATTTGGCCAAAAATCGCCTCCAAATTTCCCAAAAATCAGCCAAAAAAGCCCCCAAAATTGCCCAAAATTTCCCCAAAAATCACCAAAAATTCCCAAAAACTAACCCCGAAATTGCTGAGAAACTGCCCAAAATATTCCTCGAAAATTCCCAAAAAATGGCCCAAAATTGCCAAGAAATTGTCCTAAAATATTCCCAAAACTTCCTCCAAAATTAACACAAAGTGACCCAAAATTTCCCCAAAAATTCCCAAAAAATGGCCCAAAATTGCCCAAAATAATAATAAAAAAATCCTAAAAATTCACACAAAATGCCCCAAAATTGCAGAGAATTTGTCCAAAATATTCCCCAAAAATTCCCAAAAAATTCACAAAAACTGGCCCCAAATTTTACAAAAAATTGTCCAAAATTCCCCAAAATATTCACAAAAAATCCTTTAAAAATTTGCAAAAATTTCCTCAAAATTCACAAAAATATTCCCCAAAAATGCCCCAAAATTGCTGAGAAATATTCCCAAATTATTCCCAAAAAATTCTTCAAAAATTCACAAAAAATGCCCCAAAAATGCCCAAAAAATTAAAAAAAAAATCCTAAAAATTCACAGAAAATGCCCCAAAATTGCTGAGAAATTGTCCAAAAATATTCCCAAAAAATCCACAAAGATTCCCAAAAAATTCCCAAAAAATGACTCCAAAGTTGACAAAAACTGTCCAAACATCCCCCAAAATATTCCCTAAAAATTCCTAAAAATTTAGATAAAATTCTCAAAAAATTGTTCCAAAATTCCCCCAAAAATTCTTTTAAATAGCCCCAAAAAATCCCCAAAAAATTCCTCAAATTTCCCCCAAAATTCACAGAAATTTCAAAAAAACCACCCCTGGAAATTCCCCAGAATTTCAAAAATTCCCCCAAAATTGCCCTAAAAATTCAAAGGAATTTTAAAATAAATTTCAAAAAAATTCACAAAAAATTCAAAAAGTTCCCAAAAAATTCTCCAAAAATTCTCCAAAAATTCTCCTGAAATTAGAGGAAAAATTATTAAAAAATTGCCAAAAAAAACCCCAAAAATTGCCAAAAATTCCCCAAAATCACCCAAAAAACCTCCCAAAAAATCTCAAAAAATTTGCGAAAAATCCCCAAAATTCTCACAAAAATCCCATGAAAATTCTCCTGAAATTAATAAAAAATTCAAAAAAAATTGCCAAAAAATTCGAAAAATTTCCCCCAAAAATTCCCCAAAATTGCAAAAAAAATTGAAAAAAATGACCCTAAAAATTCACAAAAAATCCCCAAAATTCTCCCAAAAATATCCCTGAAAATTCTCCCAAAATTAAAAGAAAAATTCCAAAAAATCTCCTCAAAAATCACAAAAAATTGCCAAAAAATCCCCCACAAAAATATTTAAAAATTCCTCAAAAATCCCAAAAAAGTTTCCAAAAACTTGTGAAAATTCACCAAAAATTGCCAAAAAATTTCCAAAAAAATCCCCCAAAATTTGTAAAAAATCCCTAAAATTCTTCCCAAAATTCTTCCCAAAATTCTCCTGAAACCGAAAGAAAAATTTTTTTAAATTGCCAAAAATTCTCCAAAAATTCCCCAAAAATCCTAAAAAATGTAGAAAAAATCCCCAAATTCCTCCAAAAAAATCCCCAAGAATTCTTCTAAAAGTGACAGAAAATTTCCAAAAATTTGGGAAAAAAAATCACAAAAAAATCTTCAGAAAAATTCATTAAACCCCCCAAAAAATCTCCAAAAAATCCCTGAAAATCCTCCCAAAATTCTAAAAAAATTTTTTTAAATTGCCAAAATTTTTAAAATTGTAAAAATTTAAAAAAAAATCCCCCAAATCCTCCAAAAAATCCCAAAATTGTTCTGAAATTCAAACAAAAAGTCAAAAAAATCACCAAAAAATCCCCAAAAATCACCCAAAAAATTTCAAAAAAATTCTTAAAAATCTCTAAAAATTCAAAGAAAATTTCAAAAAATTTTGCAAAAAATCCCCAAAGAAATAAAAAAAAAAAATCTCAAAAAACCCCTAAAATTCTCCAAAATAAACTCCTAAAAATTCTTCTGAAATTAAAACAAAATTCCCGAAAAATTGGCCAAAAAATTTGGTTAAAATTTGCAAAAATTCCCCAAAAAATCTCCAAAAATTTGCAAAAATCCCAAAAATTCTCCAAAAAAATCCTTAAAAGTTCTGCTGAATATCAAAGAAAAATTTCAAAAAAGAGCCAAAATTTTTTTTTAAAATTCCCTCAAAATTCTCCCAAAAAATACAAAAAACTTCCAAAGAATTGTGAAAAAAATGAACAAAAAATGCACAAAAATCACAAAAATACCCCTCAAAAAAATCCCCAAAAGCTCCTCAAAAAATCCCTGAAAATTCTCAAAAAATCCCCAAAATTCTTCCAAAAATTCCCTAAAAATTCTTCTGAAATTGAAAGAAAATGTAAAAAAAAATTAGCAAAAAAAAAATCACAAAAATCCGGAAAAAAAGCCAAAAATCCCAAAAAAGTCGCCAAAAAATTGCCAAAAAATCCCTGAAAATTCTCAAAACAATCCCCAAAATTCTAAGAAAAAAATGCCCAAAAATCCTCCCAAAAATTGCAAAAAAATTCCAAAAATTTGTAAATTCACAAAAAATCACCGAAAATCAGCCAAAAATCACAAAAAATTCCAAAAATTGCCCAGAAAAACCCCTGAAAATTCTCCAAAAAGTCCCAAAATTCGTCAAAAATTCCCTAAAAATTCTTCTGAAATTTAAAGAAAAGTTCTTAAAAATTTGCAAAAAAATTGGTGAAAAATTGGCAAAAAAAATCCACAAAAAATTTGCAAAAAACTGAAAAAAACCCACCAAAAATCACCAAAAATTGCCCAAAAAAATCTCAAAAAATCCCTAAAAATTCTTCTGAAATTTAAAGAAAAATTTTAAAAAATTGGCAAAAAAATTGGAAAAAATTGCAAAATTATCTCAAAAAATTCGTGAAAAATTGCAAAAATCACAAAAAATCACCAAAATTGCCAAAAATCACCCAAAAATTCTCAAAAATCACTAAAAATTGACTAAAATTGGGTAAAATTGCAAAATTTCCGCAAAAAGTCTCAAAAAATCTCAAAAACACCAAAAAATCGCCAAAAATTGCCCAAAAATCTCAAAAAAAAATTTCTAAAAATTCCTAAAAATTGTTCTGAAATTTAAAGAAAAATAAAAAAAATTGGCAAAAAACTTGGTAAAAATTTGCAAAATTTCCACAAAAAAATCGCAGAAAATCACCAAAAAATCACCAAAAAAATCACTAAAAATTCTTGATATTTAAAGAAAAAAAAATTGGCAAAAAATCCGCAAAAAGATCTTTAAAAATTAAAGAAAAATCGCCAAAAAAATCACTAAAATATCACCAAAAATTGCCAAAAAAACCCTCAAAATATCTCAAAAAAATCCCTAAAAATTATTCTGAAATTTAAAGAAAAATTCTTAAAAATTGGCAAAAAAATTGGCAAAAAAATTGGCAAAAAGTTGCAAAAAAATCTCAAAAAATCACCAAAAATTGCCCAAAAAAATCATCCAAAATTGGCCAAAATATCTCAAAAAAATCTCAAAAAATCCCTAAATATTCTACTGAAATTTATACAAAAATTTTTTAAATTGGCAAAAAATTGCTAAAAATTTCTGCAAAAAAATCTCAAAAAAAATCACCAAAAATTGTCCAAAAAATCTTAAATAAAATCTCAAAAATCACTAAAAATTATTCGGATATTTAAATAAAAATTCTTAAAAATTGTCCAAAAATTGCTAAAAAATTGGCAAAGAATTGCAAAAAAAACCTCAAAAAGTTCAAGAAAAATCACCCAAAAATCACCAAAAGTCGCCAAAAAATCACCCAAAAAATTCTCAAAAAAAACCTCAAAAATCCCTAAAAATTCTTCTGAAATTTAATGAAAAACAAAATAATTGGCAAAAAAAATTGGCAAAAAAATCTCGAAAAATTTGCGAAAAATCGCAAAAAAATCACCAAAAAAATCTCAAAAAAACCTCAAAAAATAACGAAAAATTCTTCTGAAATTTAAAGAAAAATATTTAAAAATTGGTAAAAAAATTGGTAAAAAATTGGCAAAAAATCCGCAAAAAAATCTCCAAAAAATCGCCAAAAAAATCTCAAAAAATTCCCAAAAAATCCCTAAAAAATCATCAAAAAATCACCAAAAATTGCCAAAAAAAACTCTCAAAAAATCTCCAAAAAATCTCTAAAAAAAATCCCTAAAAATTCTTCTGAAATTTAAAGAAAATATAAAAAAATTGGTAAACAAAGTGTTAAAAATTTGCAAAATTTCTGCAAAAAAATCTCAAAAAATCACAAAAAAATCACCAAAAATCATCAAAAATTGCCAAAAAAATCTCAAAGAAATCTCAAAAAAATCTCAAAAAATCCCTAAAAATTCTTTTGAAACTTAAAGAAAAATAAAAAAAATTGGCAAAAAAATTGGCAAAAAAATTACAAAAAAATCTCAAAAAACTTGCGAAAAATCACAAAAAATAACCAAAAATCACCAAAAGAAAATCTAGAAAAATTCTTCTGAAATTTAAAGAAAAATTTTAAAAAATTGTCTAAAAAATTGCTAAAAATTTGCAAAATTTCCACAAAAAAATCTCAAGAAAATTGCAGAAAAATGCCAAAAATCAACAAAAAAATCAACAAAAAAATCACAAAAAAATCTCAAAAAATCCCTAAAAATTCTACTGAAATTTATAGAAAAAATTTTAAGAATTGGCAAAAAAATTGCTAAAAATTTGCAAAATTTGTGAAAAAAAATCACCAAAAAATCACCAAAAAATCATCAAAAAATCACCAAAAACTGCCAAAAAAACCCGCAAAAAATCTCAAAAAAAATCTAAAAAAAAATCCCTAAAAATTCTTCTGAAATTTAAAGAAAATATAAAAAAATTGGTAAAAAAAGTGTTAAAAATTTGCAAAATTTCCGGAAAAAAATCTCAAAAAATCCCCAAAAAATCACTAAAAAATTCTCAAAAAAAATCTCAAAAAATCCCTAAAAATTCTTCTGAAATTTAAAGTAAAACAAAAGAAAACTGGAAAAAAAAATTGTAGAAAATTTGCAAAAAAATCACCAAAAAATCACCAAAAAATCACCCAAAAATTCTCGAAAAAACCTCAAAAAATCCCTAAAAATTCTTCTGAAATTTAAAGTAAAATAAAAGAAAATTGTCAAAAAAATTGTAGAAAATTCGCAAAAAAATCTCAAAAAATCACCAAAAAATCACCAAAAAATCACCCAAAAATTCTCGAAAAAACCTCGAAAAATCCCTAAAAATTCTTCTGGAATTTAAAGTAAAATAAAAGAAAATTGGCAAAAAAAAAGGCAAAAAATCCCCCCAAAAATTTGCAAAAAATTCGCAAATAAAATCAAAAAAATAGCAAAAAATCACCAAAAAAATCTCAAAAAATCCCTAAAAATTCTACTGAAATTTATAGAAAAAATATTAAAAATTGGCAAAAAAATTGCTAAAAATTTGCAAAATTTGTGAAAAAAAATCTCAAAAAATCACCAAAAAATCACCAAAAAATCATCAAAAATTGCCCCAATAAACCTCAAAAAATCCCTAAAAATTCTTCTGAAATTAAGAAAAAAAATTTTTAAAAATTAGCTAAAAACTTGGTAAAAAATCGGTAAAAAATCCACAAAAAACTGCAAAAAAATCTCAAAAATTGCGCGAAAAATCGCGACAAATCGTCAAAAAAATCACCCAGAAAATTCTCGAAAAAACCGCAAAAAATCCGTGAAAATTCTTCTGAAATTAAGAAAAAATTTTTAAAATTGGCAAAAACTTGGTAAAAATCCACAAAAATTGCAAAAATCTCAAAAATTGCGCGAAAAATTGCGAAAAATCACCAAAAATCACCCAGAAAATTCTCGAAAAACCTCAAAAATCCCTAAAAATTCTTCTGAAATTAAGAAAAAAATTTTTAAAATTGGCAAAAAACTTGGTAAAAATCCACAAAAATTGCAAAAAAATCGCGAAAATTCGCGCTGAAAAATCGCGACAAATCGTCAAAAAAAATCACCCAAAAAATTCTCGAAAAAACCTCAAAAAATCCCTAAAAATTCTTCTGAAATTAAGAAAAAAAATTTTTAAAAATTGGCAAAAAACTTGGTAAAAAATCCACAAAAAATTGCAAAAAAAGCTCAAAAATTGCACGAAAAATCGCGAAAAAATCACCAAAAAAATCGCCCAAAAAATTCTCAAAAAAAACCTCAAAAAATCCCTAAAAATTCTTCTGAAATTAAGAAAAAAAAATTTTAAAAATTAGCAAAAAACTTGGTAAAAAATCGGTAAAAAATCCACAAAAAATTGCAAAAAAATCTCAAAAATTGCGCGAAAAATCGCGAAAAATCGCCAAAAAAAATCTCCAAAAAATCTCAAAAAATCCTTAAAAATTCCAAATTGTCCAAAATTGCCTAAATTGCCCCAAAATTGCCCAAACCCCCAGATTTTGGTACCTGTTGAGGTGAGCGATGACGTATTTGAAAACTTCGTAATTCTCCAGCGGGAATTTGCGCAGCACGTCCCGGAGCGCCAGCAGCTTCTGCTCCCGGTCATTGATCTCTGAAATGAAAATTTGGGGTGAAAAATGGGGATTTTGGGAAATTTGGGGGGAGAAATGAAAATTTTGGGGGATTTTTTGGGGAAAAAATGGGAAATTTGGGGTGAAAAACGGGAATTTTTGGGTGAAAAATGGGGATTATCGGGGAAAAAATGGGAATTTTTTGGAGGTAAAATTGGGAAAATTTGGGGTGAAAAATGAGAATTTTGGGAATTTGGGGGGAAAAATGAAAATTTGGGGGAAAAAAATGGGAATTTTGGGGGATTTTTGGGAAAAAATGGGAATTTTGGGGGGGAGAAATGGGAATTTTGGGGTGAAAATGGGGATTTTGGGGGAGAAATGAGAATTTTGGGGGAAAATGGGGAAAATGGGAATTTTGGGTTCAGAAATGGGAATTCTGGGGTGAAAAAGAAAATTTTGGGATGAAAAATGGGAATTTTGGGGTCAGAACTGGGAATTTCATAGCAGCACGTCCCGAGGCCGCAGCAGCTGCTGCTCCCGGTCATTGATCTCTGAAATGGGGAGTTTGGGGTGAAAAATGGGGATTTTGGGAAATTTGGGGGGAGAAATGAAAATTTGGGGGGTTTTTTGGGGAAAAATGGGAAATTTTGGGAAAAATGGGGATTTTTGGGGAAAAAATGGGGATTATCGGGGAAAAAATGGGAATTTTTGGAGGTAAAATTGGGAAAATTTGGGGTGAGAAATGAAAATTTTGGGAAATTTGGGAGAGAAAATGAAAATTTTGGGAAAAAACAGGAATTTTGGGGGATTTTTGGGGAAAAAAATGAGGATTTTTGGGTGAAAAATGGAAATTTTGGGGTGAAAAATGGGGATTTTTGGGGAAAAATGGGAATTTTGGGGGAAAATGGGGATTTTTGGGGGAAAATGGGGATTTTGGGGGAGAAATGAGAATTTTGGGGGAAAAATGGGGAAAATGGGAATTTTGGTGTCAGATATGAAAATTTTGGGGTCAGAAATGGGAAAAATGGAATTTTGGGGGAGAAAAATGGGGATTTTGGGGGGGAAAATGGGGATTTTCAGGGGTGAAAAATGGGAAAATTTGGGGTGAGAAAAGAAAATTTGGGGAATTTGGGGTTGGAAAATGAAAATTTGGGGAAAAAATGGGAATTTTGTGTTCAGAAATGGAATTTTGGGGGAATTTTGGGGGAAAAATGGGAATTTTTGGGTGAAAAATGGGAATTTTGGGGAAAAAATGGGATTTTGGCAGGAAAATGGGAATTTTCAGGGAAAAATGGAATTAATTGGGGAGTAAATTGGGAAAATTTGGGGTGAGAAAGGAAAATTTGGGGAATTTGGGGGAGAAAAATGAAAATTTGGGGGGAAAAAATGGGAATTTTGGGGGATTTTTTCAGGAAAAATGGGAATTTTTGGGGGGAGAAATGGGGATTTCTGGGGTGAAAAATGGGAATTTTTGGGGGAGAAATGAGAATTTTGGGGAAAAATGGGGAAAATGGGAATTTTGGGTTCAGAAATGGGAATTTTGGGGTGAAAAAAGAAAATTTTGGGATGAAAAATGGGAAATTTTGGGGTCAGAACTGGGAATTTGCTTCAGAAACGTCCCGGAGCGCAGCAGCTTCTGCTCCCGGGCATTGATCTCTGAAATGGGGAGTTTGGGGTGAAAACGGGATTTTGGGAAATTTGGGGGAGAAATAGAATTTGAGGGGAAAAATGGGGATTTTGGGGGATTTTTGGGTGAAAATGGGGATTTTTGGGTGAAAAATGGGGATTTTTGGGGTCAGAAATGGGGATTTTTCAGGGGAAAATTTGGGGTGAGAAATATGAAAATTTTGGGAAATTTGGGGGGAGAAATGAAAATTTGAGGGAAAAAATGGGAATTTTGGGGGATTTTTTGGGGAAAAATGGGAAATTTGGGGTGAAAAATGGGAATTTTTGGGGGGAGAAATGGGGATTTTTAGGGTCAAAAATGGGGAAAATGGGAATTTTGGGTTCAGAAATGGAAATTTTGGGTTCAGAAATGAAAATTTTGGGGTCAGAAATGGGAAAAATGGGAATTTTGGGGGATTTTTTGGGGAAAAAATGGGAATTTTTGGGTTGAAAAATGGGAATTTTGGTGAAAAATGGGAATTTTTGCTGGGAGAAATGGGGATTTCTGGGGTGAAAAATGGGAATTTTTGGGGGAGAAATGAGAATTTTTGGGGGGAAAATAGGGAAAATGGGAATTTTGGGTTCAGAAATGGGAATTTTGGGGTGAAAAAAGAAAATTTGGGGATGAAAAATGGGAATTTTTGGGGTCAGAACTGGGAATTTAGCATATGACGTCCCGGAGAGCAGCAGCTGCTGCTCCGGGCATTGATCTCTGAAATGGGGAGTTTGGGGTGAAAAATGGGGATTTTGGGAAATTTGGGGGAGAAATGGGGATTTTGGGGGATTTTTGGGGAAAAAAAGGAATTTTGGGGGAAAATGGGGATTTTGGGTGAAAAATTGGAATTTTGGCAGGAAAATGGGAATTTTCAGGAAAAAATGGGGATTTATTAAGGAGAAAATTGGGAAAATTTGGGGTGAGAAATGAAAATTTTGGGGAAATTTAGGGGAGAAATGAAAATTTGAGGGAAAAATGGGGATTTTGGGGGATTTTTGGGGAAAAAATGGGAATTTTGGGTGAAAATGGGAATTTTGGGGGAGAAATGAGAATTTTTCAGGGGGAAAATTTGGGGTGAGAAAAGAAAATTTTGGGGAATTTGGGGGGAAAAATTAAATTTGGGAGAAAAGTGGGAATTTTAGGGGGAATTTTTGGGGAAAAAATGGGAATTTTGGGGTGAAAATGGGGATTTTGGGTGAAAATGGGAATTTTTTGGCAGGAAAAATGGGGGATTTTGGGGGGGAATGGGGTTTTGGGGGAGAAATGAGAATTTTGGGGGGAAAAATGGGAAAATGGGAATTTTGGAATTCAAATGAAAATTTTGGGGTCAGAAATGGGAAAAATGGAATTTTGGGGTGAAAAATGGGGATTTTTGGGGTCAGAAATGGGGATTTTTCAGGGGGAAAATTTAGTGAGAAATGAAAATTTTGGGGAATTTGGGGGAGAAAATGAAAATTTGGAGGAAAAAATGGGGATTTTGGGGGATTTTTGGGGAAAAAATGGAATTTTGGGGTGAAAAATGGGAATTTTTGGGGGCAGAAATGGGGAAAATGGGAATTTTGGATTCAGAAATGGGAATTTCGGGGAATTTTTTTGGGAAAAAATGGGAATTTTTGGGTGAAAAATGGGAATTTTTGGCAGGAAAATGGGAATTTTTGGAGGGGGAAAATGGGGATTTTTGGGTAAAAAATGGGGATTTTTGGGGGAGAAATGAGAATTTTCGGGGGGGAAAATGGGGAAAATGGGAATTTTGGGTTCAGAAATGAAAATTTTGGGGTGAAAAAAGAAAATTTGGGGATGAAAAATGGGAATTTTTGGGGTCAGAACTGGGAATTTGCTCAGCACGTCCCGGAGCGCAGCAGCTGCTGCTCCCGGGCATTGATCTCTGAAATGGGGAGTTTGGGGTGAAAAATGGGGAGTTTGGGGTGAAAAATTGGGATTTTGGGAAATTTGGGGGAGAAATGGGGATTTTGGGGGATTTTTTGGGGAAAAAAAGGGAATTTTGGGGTGAAAAATGGGGATTTTTGGGGGAAAAATGGGGATTTTTGGGTCAAAAATGGGGAATTTTTTTGGAGAAAAAAGGGGATTTCTTGGAGAAAACTGGGAATGTTGGGAATGTTGGGAATTTGGGAATTTGGGCCAGGGGGACTCACTGTGGGCCTCCACCAGCTCCAGCTGCATCGGGTACGGCACCAGCGGCTCCGGCAGCTCCGAGAAAAAACCTTTCATGGCGCCGGCCACGGTGTTGACGGTGAAATCCTTCTCTGCCAGGTCCAGCCCGTGGTCTGGGGAGGGAAAAAACTCAGAAAAAATCAGGAATTTTGGGGGAAAATCCTGTGGAATGGGGAAATACAGTGGGAAAGTTGGGGGAAAATTGGGGAAAAATGGGGAAAATCGGAATTTTTATGGGAGATTCCGGCCCTGAAATTCTGAATTTTAAACCCAAAATTGGAATTAAAGCCCAAAAATTGAATTAAAGCCCCAAAATCCCAGGAAAATCCAGGCAATTTTGGGGATTGGGGTGAGAAATTTCTGGGTTTGGGGGGAAATTCCATGGGAAAAATTGGGGTGAAAAATGGGAATTTTGGGGGGAATTCCAGCCCTGAAATCCTTCTCTGCCAGGTCCAGCCCGTGGTCTGGGGAGGGAAAAATCAGGAAAAAATCAGGAATTTTGGGGAAAATCCCTTGGGAATGGGGAAATACAGTGGGAAGAGTTGGGGGAAATTGGGGAAAAATCGGGAAAAATCGGGATTTTTATGGGAGATTCGCCCTGAAACTCCTGAATTTTAACCCCAAAAATTGGAATTAAAGCCCCAAAATTGAATTAAAACCCCAAAATCCCAGGGAAAAAATCCAGGAATTCTGGGATTGGGGAGAAATTTCTGGGATTGAGAGAAATTCCATGGAAAAATTGGGGTGAAAAATGGGAATTTTGGGGAATTTCAATACTGAAATCTGGAATTTTAAC
>JAKWBO010001129.1:0-18445 GCA_034336685.1 Luscinia luscinia
GCGGCACACCCAGAGGCACACGCAAACAGTTCTGCACGCCACTCCACGGGTGGGCCGGCCGTGGCGGCACACCCAGAGGCAACACGCAAACAGTTCTGCACGCCCACCCACGGGTGGGCCGGCCGTGGCGGCACACCCAGAGGCACACGCAAACAGTTCTGCACGCCCACCCACGGGTGGGCCGGCCGTGGCGGCACACCCAGAGGCAACCGCAAACAGTTCTGCACGCCCACCCACGGGTGGGCCGGCCGTGGCGGCACACCCAGAGGCACACGCAAACAGTTCTGCACGCCCACCCACGGGTGGGCCGGCCGTGGCGGCACACCCAGTGGATCACGCAAACAGTTCTGCACGCCCACCCACGGGTTGGCCGGCCGTGGCGGCACATCCAGTGGCACACGCAAACAGTTCTGCACGCCCACCCACGGGTGGGCCGGCCGTGGCGGCACACCCAGAGGCACACGCAGGCCCTTCTGCACGCCCACCCACGGGTGGGCCGGCCGTGGCGGCACACCCAGAGGCACACGCAAACAGTTCTGCACGCCCACCCACGGGTGGGCCGGCCGTGGCGGCACACCCAGAGGCAACCGCAAACTTTTCTGCACGCCCACCCACGGGTGGGCCGGCCGTGGCGGCACACCCAGAGGCACACGCAAACAGTTCTGCACGCCCACCCACGGGTGGGCCGGCCGTGGCGGCACACCCAGAGGCACACGCAAACAGTTCTGCACGCCCACCCACGGGTGGGCCGGCCGTGGCGGCACACCCAGAGGCACACGCAAACAGTTCTGCACGCCCACCCACGGGTGGGCCGGCCGTGGCGGCACACCCAGTGGCACACGCAAACAGTTCTGCACGCCCACCCACGGGTGGGCCGGCCGTGGCGGCACACCCAGTGGCACACGCAAACCGTTCTGCACGCCCACCCACGGGTGGGCCGGCCGTGGCGGCACACCCAGAGGCACACGCAAACCGTTCTGCACGCCCACCCACGGGTGGGCCGGCCGTGGCGGCACACCCAGAGGCAACCCCAGGCTTTTCTGCACGCCCACCCACGGGTGGGCCGGCCGTGGCGGCACACCCCGTGGCACACGCAAGCTCTTCTGCACGCCCACCCACGGGTGGGCCGGCCGTGCGGCACATCCAGTGGCATACGCAAACAGTTCTGCACGCCCACCACGGGTGAACCGGCCGTGGAGGCACACCCAGAGGCAACCGCAGGCCCTTCTGCACACCCATCCACGGGTGGGCCGGCCGTGGCGGCACACCCAATGGCACACGCAAACAATTCTACACGCCCACCCACGGGTGGGCCGGCCGTGGCGGCACACCCAGTGGCACACGCAAACAGTTCTGCACGCCGGCCCACGGGTGGGCCGGCCGTGGCGGCACACACAGAGCTTCACGCAGGCCCTTCTGCACGCCCACCCACGGGTGGGCCGGCCGTGGCGGCACACCCAGTGGCAAACGCAGGCACTTCTGCACGCCCACCGACGGGTGGGCCGGCCGTGGCGGCACACCCAGAGGCAACCGCAAACCCTTCTGCACGCCCACCCACGGGTAGGCCGGCCGTGGCGGCACACCCAGTGGCACACGCAAACACTTCTGCACGACCACCCACGGGTGGGCCGGCCGTGGCAGCACACCCAGAGGAACCGCAAACCCTTCTGCACGCCCACCTATGGGTGGGCCGGCCGTGGCGGCACACCCAGAGGCAAACGCAGGCACTTCTGCACGCCCACCCACGGGTGGGCCGGCCGTGGCGGCACACCCAGAGGCAACCCGCAGGCCCTTCTGCACGCCCACCCACGGGTGGGCCGGCCGTGGCGGCACACCCAGAGGCAACCGCAGGCCTTTCTGCACACCCACCCACGAATGGGCCGGCCGCAGCGGCACACCAAGAGGCACACGCAAACAGTTCTGCACGCCCACCCACGGGTGGGCCGGCCGTGGCGGCACACCCAGAGGCAACTGCAGGCCCTTCTGCACGCCCACCCACGGGTGGGCCGGCCGTGGTGGCACACCCAGTGGCACACGCAAAGAGTTTTGCACGCCACCCACGAGTGGGCCGGCCGTGGCGGCACACCCAGTGGCACACGGAAACAGTTCTGCACGCCCACCCACGGGTGGGCCGGCCGTGGCAGCACACCCAGAGGAACCGCAAACCCTTCTGCACGCCCACCCACGGGTAGGCCGGCCGTGGCGGCACACCCAGTGGCACACGCAAACACTTCTGCACGCCCACCCACGGGTGGGCCGGCCGTGGAAGCACACCCAGAGGAACCGCAAACCCTTCTGCACGCCCACCCACGGGTGGGCCGGTTGTGGCGGCACACCCAGAGGCAAACGCAGGCACTTCTGCACGCCCACCCACGGGTGGGCCGGCCGTGGCGGCACACCTAGTGGCACACGCAAACAGTTCTGCACGCCCACCCACAGGTAGGCCGGCTGTGGCGGCACAGCCAGTGGATCACGCATACAGTTCTGCACGCCCACCCACGGGTGGGCCGGCCGTGGCGGCACATCCAGTGGCACACGCAAACAGTTCTGCACGCCCACCCACGGGTGGGCCGGCCGTGGCGGCACACCTAGTGGCACACGCAAACAGTTCTGCACGCCCACCAACAGGTGGGCCGGCTGTGGGGGCACACCCAGTGGATCACGCATACAGTTCTGCACGCCCACCCATGGGTGGGCCGGCCGTGGCAGCACACCAGAGGCACACGCAGGCACTTCTGCACGCCCACCCACGAGTGGGCCGGCCGTGGCGGCACACCCAGTGGCACACGCAGGCACTTCTGCACGCCCACCCACGGGTGGGCCGGCCGTGGCGGCACACCCAGAGGCAACCGCAAACCTTTCTGCACGCCCACCCACGGGTGGGCCGGCCGTGGCGGCACACCCAGTGGCACACGCAAACAGTTCTGCACGCCCACCCACGGGTGGGCCGGCCGTGGCGGCACACCCAGAGGCACACGCAAACAGTTCTTGCACGCCACTCCACGGGTGGGCCGGCCGTGGCGGCACACCCAGAGGCACACGCAAACAGTTCTGCACGCCCACTCCACGGGTGGGCCGGCCGTGGCGGCACACCCAGAGGCAAACCGCGGACTTTCTGCACGCCCACCCACGAATGGGCCGGCCGTGGCGGCACATCCAGTGGCACACGCAAACAGTTCTGCACGCCCACTCCACGGGTGGGCCGGCCGTGGCGGCACACCCAGAGGCACACGCAAACAGTTCTGCACGCCCACCCACGGGTGGGCCGGCCGTGGCGGCACACCCAGAGGCACACGCAGGCCCTTCTGCACGCCCACCCACGGGTGGGCCGGGCCGTGGCGGCACACCCAGAGGCAACCGCAAACCCTTCTGCACGCCCACCCACGGGTGGGCCGGCCGTGGCGGCACACCCAGTGGCACACGCAAACAGTTCTGCACGCCCACCCATGGGTGGGCCGGCCGTTGCGGCACACCCAGAGGCAACCGCAGGCCTTTCTGCACGCCTCACCCACGGGTGGGCCGGCCGTGGCGGCACACCCAGAGGCACACGCAAACAATTCTGCACGCCCACCCATGGGTGGCCGGCCGTGGCGGCACACCCAGAGGCACACTGCCGGCCCTTCTGCACGCCCACCCAAGGGTGGCCGGCCGTGGCGGCACACCCAGAGGCAACTGCCGGCCCTTCTGCACGCCCACCCACGGGTAGGCCGGCCGTGGCGGCACACCCAGAGGCAACTGCCGGCTCTTCTGCACGCCCACCCACGGGTGGGCCGGCCGTGGCGGCACACCCAGAGGCACACGCAGGACCTTCTGCACGCCTCACCCACGGGTGGGCCGGCCGTGGCGGCACACCCAGAGGCACACGCAGGACCTTCTGCACGCCTACCCACGGGTGGGCCGGCCGTGGCGGCACACCCAGAGGCACACGCAAACAGTTCTGCACGCCCACCCACGGGTGGGCCGGCCGTGGCGGCACACTCGAGAGGCAACCCCAGGCCCTTCTGCACGCTCCACACACGGGTGGGCCGGCCGTAGCGGCACACCCAGAGGCAACACGCAAACATTTCTGCACGCCCACCCACGGGTGGGCCGGCCGTGGCGGCACACCCAGAGGCAACCGCAAACCGTTCTGCACGCCCACCCACGGTGGGCCGGCCGTGGCGGCACACCCAGTGGCACACGCAAACAGTTCTGCACGCCCACCCACGGGTGGGCCGGCCGTGGCGGCACACCCAGAGGCAACCGCAGGCCTCTTCTGCACGCCCACCCACGGGTGGGCCGGCCGTGGCGGCACACCCAGAGGCAACCGCAAACCCTTCTGCACGCCCACCCACGGGTGGGCCGGCCGTGGCGGCACACCCAGAGGCAACCGCAAACCCTTCTGCACGCCCACCCCGGGTAGGCCGGCCGTGGCGGCACACCCAGTGGCAACACGCAAACAGTTCTGCACGCCCACCCACGGGTGGGCCGGTTGTGGCGGCTCACCCTGTGGCACACGCAAACAGTTCTGCACGCCCACCCACGGGTGGGCCGGCCGTGGCGGCACATCCAGTGGCACACGCAAACAGTTCTGCACGCCCACCCACGGGTGGGCCGGCCGTGGCAGCACACACAGAGCCCCACGCATGCTCCTTCTGCACGCCCACTCACGGGTGGGCCGGCCGTGGCAGCACACCCAGAGGCAACCGCAAACAGTTCTGCACGACTCACCCACGGGTGGGCCGGCCGTGGCGGCACACCCAGTGGCACACGCAAACAGTTCTGCACGCCTACCCACGGGTGGGCCGGCCGTGGCTGCACACCCAGAGGCAACCGACAGGCTATTCTGCACGCCCACCCACGGGTGGGCTGGCCGTGGCGGCACACCCAGAGGCAACACGCAAGGCACTTCTGCACGCCCACCCACGGGTGGGCCGGCCGTGGCGGCACACCCAGAGGCAACCGCAAACCACTTCTAGCACGCCCACTCCACGGGTAGGCCGGCCGTGGCGGCACACCCAGTGGCACACGCAAACACGTTCTGCACGCCCACCCACGGGTGGGCCGGCCGTGGCGGCACACCCAGTGGCACACGCAAACAGTTCTGCACGCCCACCCACGGGTGGGCCGGCCGTGGCGGCACACCCAGAGGCAACACGCAGAGCTCTTCTGCACGCCCACCCACGGGTGGGCCGGCCGTGGCGGCACACCCAGTGGCACACGCAAACATCTTCTGCACGCCCACTCCACGGGTGGGCCGGCCGTGGCAGCACACCCAGAGGCAACCGCAAACCCTTCTGCACGCCCACCCACGGGTGGGCCGGCCGTGGCGGCACACCCAGAGGCAAACGCAGGCATCTTCTGCACGCCCACCCACGGGTGGGCCGGCCGTGGCGGCACACCCAGTGGCACACGCAAACAGTTCTGCACGCCCACCCACAGGTAGGCCGGCCGTGGCGGCACAGCCAGTGGATCACGCATACAGTTCTGCACGCCCACCCACGGGTGGGCCGGCCGTGGCGGCACATCCAGTGGCACACGCAAACAGTTCTGCACGCCCACCCACGGGTGGGCCGGCCGTGGCGGCACACCTAGTGGCACACGCAAACAGTTCTGCACGCCCACCAACAGGTGGGCCGGCCGTGGCGGCACACCCAGAGGCAACACGCAGGCAGCTTCTGCACGCCCACCCACGGGTGGGCCGGCCGTGGCGGCACACCCAGAGGCAACCGCAGGCCTTTCTGCACGCCCACCCACGGGTGGGCCGGCCGTGGCGGCACACCCAGTGGCACACGCAAACAGTTCTGCACGCCCACCCACGGGTGGGCCGGCCGTGGCGGCACACCCAGAGGCACACGCAAGCCCTTCTGCACGCCCACTCCACGGGTAGGCCGGCCGTGGCGGCACACCCAGAGGCACACGCAGGCCCTTCTGCACGCCCACCCACGGGTGGGCCGGGCCGTGGCGGCACACCCAGAGGCAACCGCAAACCCTTCTGCACGCCTCACTCCACGGGTGGGCTCGGCCGTGGGCGGCACACCCAGTGGCACACGCAAACAGTTCTGCACGCCCACCCACGGGTGGGCCGGCCGTGGCGGCACACCCAGTGGCACACGCAAACAGTTCTGCACGCCCACCCACGGGTGGGCCGGCCGTGGCGGCACACCCATTGGCACACGCAAACAGTTCTGCACGCCCACCCACGGGTGGGCCGGCCGTGGCGGCACACCCAGAGGCAAACCGCAGGCCCTTCTGCACGCCCACTCCACGGGTGGGCCGGCCGTGGCGGCACACCCAGTGGCACACGCAAACAGTTCTGCACGCCCACCCACGGGTGGGCCGGCCGTGGCGGCACACCCAGAGGCACACGCAAACAGTTCTGCACGCCCACTCCACGGGTGGGTCGGCCGTGACGGCACACCCAGAGGCACACGCAGGCTCTTCTGCACGCCCACTCCACGGGTGGGCCGGCCGTGGCGGCACACCCAGAGGCAACCGCAGACCCTTTCTGCACGCCCACCCACGGGTGGGCCGGCCGTGGCGGCACACCCAGTGGCACACGCAAACAGTTCTGCACGCCCACCCACGGGTGGGCCGGCCGTGGCGGCACACCCAGAGGCAACACGCAAGCCGTTCTGCACGCCCACCCACGGGTGGGCCGGCCGTGGCGGCACACCCAGTGGCACACGCAAACAGTTCTGCACGCCCACCCACGGGTGGGCCGGCCGTGGCGGCACACCCAGAGGCACACGCAGGCCCTTCTGCACGCTCACTCCACGGGTGGGCCGGCCGTGGCGGCACACCCAGAGGCACACGCAGACCCTTCTGCACGCCCACCCACGGGTGGGCCGGCCGTGGCGGCACACCCAGAGGCACACGCAAACAGTTCTGCACGCCCACTCCACGGGTGGGCCGGCCGTGGCGGCACACCCAGTGGCACACGCAAACAGTTCTGCACGCCCACCCACGGGTGGGCCGGCCGTGGCGGCACACCCAGTGGCACACGCAAACAGTTCTGCACGCCCACTCCACGGGTGGGCCGGCCGTGGCGGCACACCCAGAGGCAACACGCAAACACTTTTCTGCACGCCCACCCACGGGTGGGCCGGGCCGTGGCGGCACACCCAGAGGCACACGCAAACAGTTCTGCACGCCCACCCACGGGTGGGCCGGCCGTGGCGGCACACCCAGAGGCACACGCAGAAGCTTCTGCACGCCCACCCACGGGTGGGCCGGCCGTGGCGGCACACCCAGTGGCACACGCAAACAGTTCTGCACGCCCACCCACGGGTGGGCCGGCCGTGGCGGCACACCCAGTGGCATCACGCAAACAGTTCTGCACGCCCACCCACGGGTGGCCGGCCGTGGCGGCACATCCAGTGGCACACGCAAACAGTTCTGCACGCCCACCCACGGGTGGGCCGGCCGTGGCGGCACACCCAGAGGCACACGCAGGCCCTTCTGCACGCCCACTCCACGGGTGGCCGGCCGTGGCGGCACACCCAGAGGCAAACGCAAACAGTTCTGCACGCCCACCCACGGGTGGGCCGGCCGTGGCGGCACACCCAGAGGCACACGCAAACAGTTCTGCACGCCCCACCCACGGGTGGGCCGGCCGTGGCGGCACACCCCAGAGGCAACCGCAGGCCCTTCTGCACGCCCCACCCCACGGGTGGGCCGGCCGTGGCGGCACACCCAGAGGCAACACGCAAACAGTTCTGCACGCCCACCCACGGGGTGGGCCGGCCGTGGCGGCACACCCCAGAGGCACACCGCAAACAGTTCTGCACGCCCACCCCACGGGTGGGGCCGGCCGTGGCGGCACACCCAGTGGCACACGCAAACAGTTCTGCACGCCCCACCCACGGGTGGGCCGGCCGTGGCGGCACACCCAGTGGCACACGCAAACAGCTTCTGCACGCCCACCCCACGGGTGGGCCGGCCGTGGCGGCACACCCAGAGGCAACACGCAAGCCCTTCTGCACGCCCCACCCACGGGTGGGCCGGCCGTGGCGGCACACCCCAGAGGCACACGCAAACCGTTCTGCACGCTCCACCCACGGGGTGGGCCGGCCGTGGCGGCACACCCCAGAGGCACACCGCAAACAGTTCTGCACGCCCACCCACGGGTGGGCCGGCCGTGGCGGCACACCCCAGTGGCACACGCAAACAGTTCTGCACGCCCCACCCCACGGGTGGGCCGGCCGTAGCGGCACACCCAGTGGCACACGCAAACCGTTCTGCACGCCCACCCACGGGTGGGCCGGCCGTGGCGGCACACCCAGAGGCACACGCAAACAGTTCTGCACGCCCACCCACGGGGTGGGCCGGCCGTGGCGGCACACCCCAGAGGCACACGCAGGCCCTTCTGCACGCCCCACCCCACGGGTGGGCCGGCCGTGGCGGCACACCCAGAGGCAACCGCAAACAGCTTCTGCACGCCCCACCCACGGGTGGGCCGGCCGTGGCGGCACACCCCAGTGGCACACGCAAACAGTTCTGCACGCCCACCCACGGGTGGGCCGGCCGTGGCGGCACACCCAGAGGCACACCGCAAGCAGTTCTGCACGCCCCACCCCACGGGTGGGCCGGCCGTGGCGGCACACCCCAGAGGCAACACGCAGGCACTTCTGCACGCCCCACCCACGGGGTGGGCCGGCCGTGGCGGCACACCCCAGAGGCAACCGCAAACACTTCTGCACGCTCACCCCACGGGTGGGCCGGCCGTGGCGGCACACCCCAGTGGCACACGCAAACAGTTCTGCACGCCCACCCACGGGTGGGCCGGCCGTGGCGGCACACCCCAGTGGCATCACGCAAAGCCCCTTCTGCACGCCCACCCCACGGGTGGGCCGGCCGTGGCGGCACACCCCAGTGGCACACGCAAACAGTTCTGCACGCCCCACCCCACGGGTGGGCCGGCCGTGGCGGCACACCCCAGTGGCAACACGCAGACACCTTCTGCACGCCCACCCACGGGGTGGGGCCGCCGTGGCGGCACACCCAGTGGCACACGCAAACACTTCTGCACGCCCCACCCCACGGGTGGGCCGGCCGTGGAAGCACACCCAGAGGAACCGCAAACCCTTCTGCACGCCCACCCACGGGTGGGCCGGCCGTGGCGGCACACCCAGAGGCAAACGCAGGCACTTCTGCACGCCCACCCACGGGTGGGCCGGCCGTGGCGGCACACCTAGTGGCACACGCAAACAGTTCTGCACGCCCACCCACAGGTAGGCCGGCCGTGGCGGCACAGCCAGTGGCATCACGCATACAGTTCTGCACGCCCCACCCACGGGTGGGCCGGCCGTGGCGGCACATCCAGTGGCACACGCAAACAGTTCTGCACGCCCACCCACGGGTGGGCCGGCCGTGGCGGCACACCCCAGTGGCACACGCAAACAGTTCTGCACGCCCACCCACGGGTGGGCCGGCCGTGGCGGCACACCCAGTGGCATCACGCATAGCAGTTCTGCACGCCCCACCCACGGGTGGGCCGGCCGTGGCGGCACACCCAGAGGCAACACGCAGGCCGCTTCTGCACGCCCACCCACGGGTGGGCCGGCCGTGGCGGCACACCCAGTGGCACACGCAAACAGTTCTGCACGCCCACCCCACGGGTGGGCCGGCCGTGGCGGCACACCCCAGAGGCACACGCAAACAGTTCTGCACGCCCACCCCACGGGTGGGCCGGGCCGTGGCGGCACACCCCAGAGGCACACGCAGGCACTTCTGCACGCCCACCCACGGGTGGGCCGGCCGTGGCGGCACACCCAGAGGCACACGCAAGCACTTCTGCACGCCCACCCCACGGGTGGGCCGGCCGTGGCGGCACACCCAGTGGCACACGCAAACAGTTCTGCACGCCCACCCACGGGTGGGCCGGCCGTGGCGGCACACCCCAGTGGCACACGCAAACAGTTCTGCACGCCCCACCCACGGGTGGGCCGGCCGTGGCGGCACACCCCAGAGGCAACACGCAAACAGCTTCTGCACGCCCCACCCCACGGGTGGGCCGGCCGTGGCGGCACACCCAGAGGCAACCGCAGGCCTTTCTGCACGCCCCACCCACGGGTGGGCCGGCCGTGGCGGCACACCCAGTGGCACACCGCAAACAGTTCTGCACGCCCCACTCCACGGGTGGGCCGGCCGTGGCGGCACACCCAGAGGCACACGCAAACAGTTCTGCACGCCCACCCACGGGTGGGCCGGCCGTGGCGGCACACCCCAGAGGCACACGCAGGCAGCTTCTGCACGCCCACCCACGGGTGGGCCGGCCGTGGCGGCACACCCCAGAGGCAACCGCAAACCCTTCTGCACGCCCACCCACGGGTGGGCCGGCCGTGGCGGCACACCCCAGTGGCACACGCAAACAGTTCTGCACGCCCCACCCACGGGTGGGCCGGCCGTGGCGGCACACCCAGAGGCAACCGCAGGCTCTTCTGCACGCCCACCCACGGGTGGGCCGGCCGTGGCGGCACACCCAGAGGCAACACGCAAACAGCTTCTGCACGCCCACCCACGGGTGGGCCGGCCGTGGCGGCACACCCCAGAGGCAACACGCAGACACTTCTGCACGCCCACCCACGGGTGGGCCGGCCGTGGCGGCACACCCAGAGGCAACCGCAGGCCCTTCTGCACGCCCCACTCCACGGGTGGGCCGGCCGTGGCGGCACACCCAGAGGCACACGCAGACAGTTCTGCACGCCCACCCACGGGTGGGCCGGCCGTGGCGGCACACCCAGAGGCAACACGCAAACAGTTCTGCACGCCCACCCACGGGTGGGCCGGCCGTGGCGGCACACCCCAGAGGCACACGCAAACAGTTCTGCACGCCCACCCCACGGGTGGGCCGGCCGTGGCGGCACACCCAGAGGCAACCGCAAACCTTTCTGCACGCCCACCCACGGGTGGGCCGGCCGTGGCGGCACACCCAGAGGCACACGCAAACAGTTCTGCACGCCCCACCCACGGGTGGGCCGGCCGTGGCGGCACACCCAGAGGCAAACGCAAACCCTTCTGCACGCCCACCCACGGGTGGGCCGGCCGTGGCGGCACACCCAGAGGCACACGCAAACAGTTCTGCACGACCACCCACGGGTGGGCGGCCGTGGCGGCACACCCAGTGGATCACGCAAACAGTTCTGCACGCCCACCCACGGGTGGGCCGGCCGTGGCGGCACATCCAGTGGCACACGCAAACAGTTCTGCACGCCCACCCACGGGTGGGCCGGCCGTGGCGGCACACCCAGAGGCACACGCAGGCCCTTCTGCACGCCCACCCACGGGTGGGCCGGCCGTGGCGGCACACCCCAGAGGCAAACGCAAACCCTTCTGCACGCCCCACCCCACGGGTGGGCCGGCCGTGGCGGCACAACCAGAGGCACACGCAAACAGTTCTGCACGCCCCACCCCACGGGTGGCCCGGCCGTGGTGGCACACCCCAGAGGCAACTGCAGGCCCTTCTGCATGCCCACCCACGGGTGGGCCGGCCGTGGCGGCACACCCAGAGGCACACGCAAACAGTTCTGCACGCCCCACCCACGGGGTGGGCCGGCCGTGGCGGCACACCCAGAGGCAACCGCAAACTGTTCTGCACGCCCACCCACGGGTGGGCCGGCCGTGGCGGCACACTCTAGTGGCACACGCAAACAGTTCTGCACGCCCACCCACGGGTGGGCCGGCCGTGGCGGCACACCCAGAGGCAACACGCAAACCCTTCTGCACGCCCCACCCACGGGTGGGCCGGCCGTGGCGGCACACCCAGAGGCAACCCCAGGCTTTTCTGCACGCCCCACTCCACGGGTGGGCCGGCCGTGGCGGCACACCCCGTGGCACACGCAAGTTCTTCTGCACGCCCACCCACGGGTGGGCCGGCCGTGCGGCACATCCAGTGGCATACGCAAACAGTTCTGCACGACCACCACGGGTGAACCGGCCGTGGAGGCACACCCAGAGGCAACCGCAGGCCCTTCTGCACACTCCATCCACGGGTGGGCCGGCCGTGGCGGCACACCCAATGGCACACGCAAACAATTCTACACGCCCACCCACGGGTGGGCCGGCCGTGGCGGCACACCCCAGTGGCACACGCAAACAGTTCTGCACGCCGCCCACGGGTGGGCCGGCCGTGGCGGCACACACAGAGCTTCACGCAGGCCCTTCTGCACGCCCACCCCACGGGTGGGCCGGCCGTGGCGGCACACCCAGTGGCAAACGCAGGCACTTCTGCACGCCCACCGACGGGTGGGCCGGCCGTGGCGGCACACCCCAGAGGCAACCGCAAACCCTTCTGCACGCCCCACCCACGGGTAGGCCGGCCGTGGCGGCACACCCCAGTGGCACACGCAAACACTTCTGCACGACCACCCACGGGTGGGCCGGCCGTGGCAGCACACCCAGAGGAACCGCAAACCCTTCTGCACGCCCACCTATGGGTGGGCCGGCCGTGGCGGCACACCCCAGAGGCAAACGCAGGCACTTCTGCACGCCCCACCCACGGGTGGGCCGGCCGTGGCGGCACACCCCAGAGGCAACCCCCAGGCTCTTCTGCACGCCCACTCCACGGGTGGGCCGGCCGTGGCGGCACACCCAGAGGCAACCGCAGGCCTTTCTGCACACCCACCCCACGAATGGGCCGGCCGCAGCGGCACACCAAGAGGCACACGCAAACAGTTCTGCACGCCCACCCACGGGGTGGGCCGGCCGTGGCGGCACACTCAGAGGCAACTGCAGGCCCTTCTGCACGCCCACCCACGCGTGGGCCGGCCGTGGTGGCACACCCAGTGGCACACGCAAAGAGTTTTGCACGCCACCCACGAGTGGGCCGGCCGTGGCGGCACACCCCAGTGGCACACGGAAACAGTTCTGCACGCCCCACCCCACGGGTGGGCCGGCCGTGGCAGCACACCCCAGAGGAACCGCAAACCCTTCTGCACGCCCACCCACGGGTAGGCCGGCCGTGGCGGCACACCCAGTGGCACACGCAAACACTTCTGCACGCCCACCCACGGGTGGGCCGGCCGTGGAAGCACACCCCAGAGGAACCGCAAACCCTTCTGCACGCCCCACCCACGGGTGGGCCGGTTGTGGCGGCACACCCAGAGGCAAACGCAGGCACTTCTGCACGCCCACCCACGGGTGGGCCGGCCGTGGCGGCACACCTAGTGGCACACGCAAACAGTTCTGCACGCCCACCCCACAGGTAGGCCGGCTGTGGCGGCACAGCCAGTGGATCACGCATACAGTTCTGCACGCCCACCCACGGGTGGGCCGGCCGTGGCGGCACATCCAGTGGCACACGCAAACAGTTCTGCACGCCCACCCACGGGTGGGCCGGCCGTGGCGGCACACCTAGTGGCACACGCAAACAGTTCTGCACGCCCACCAACAGGTGGGCCGGCTGTGGGGGCACACCCAGTGGATCACGCATACAGTTCTGCACGCCCACCCATGGGTGGGCCGGCCGTGGCGGCACATCCAGTGGCACACGCAAACAGTTCTGCACGCCCACCCACGGGTGGGCCGGCCGTGGCGGCACACCCAGTGGCACACGCAAACAGTTCTGCACGCCCACCCACGGGTGGGCCGGCCGTGGCGGCACACCCAGAGGCAACCGCAGACCCTTCTGCACGCCCACCCACGGGTGGGCCGGCCGTGGCGGCACACCCAGTGGCACACGCAAACAGTTCTGCACGCCCACCCATGAGTGGGCCGGCCGTGGCGGCACACCCATTGGCACACGCAAACAGTTCTGCACGCCCACCCACGGGTGGGCCGGCCGTGGCGGCACACCCAGTGGCACACGCAAACAGCTTCTGCACGCCCACCCACGGGTGGGCCGGCCGTGGCGGCACACCCAGAGGCACACCGCAGACATTTTCTGCACGCCCACCCACGAGTGGGGCCGGCCGTGGCGGCACATCCAGTGGCACACGCAAACAGTTCTGCACGCCCACTCCACGGGTGGGCCGGCCGTGGCGGCACACCCAGAGGCACACGCAAACAGTTCTGCACGCCCACCCACGGGTGGGCCGGCCGTGGCGGCACACCCAGAGGCACACGCAGGCCCTTCTGCACGCCCACCCACGGGTGGGCCGGCCGTGGCGGCACACCCAGAGGCAACCGCAAACCCTTCTGCACGCCCACCCACGGGTGGGCCGGCCGTGGCGGCACACCCAGTGGCACACGCAAACAGTTCTGCACGCCCACTCCATGGGTGGGCCGGCCGTGGCGGCACACCCAGAGGCAACCGCAGGCCTTTCTGCACGCCCACCCACGGGTGGGCCGGCCGTGGCGGCACACCCAGAGGCAACACGCAAACACTTCTGCACGCCCACCCACGGGTGGGCCGGCCGTGGCGGCACACCCAGAGGCAACCGCCGGCCCTTCTGCACGCCCACCCACGGGTGGGCCGGCCGTGGCGGCACACCCAGAGGCAACTGCCGGCCCTTCTGCACGCCCCACCCACGGGTGAGCCGGCCGTGGCGGCACACCCAGAGGCAACTGCAGGCCCTTCTGCACGCCTCACCCACGGGTGGGCCGGCCGTGGCGGCACACCCCAGAGGCACACGCAGGACCTTCTGCACGCCCACCCACGGGTGGGCCGGCCGTGGCGGCACACCCAGAGGCACACGCAGGACCTTCTGCACGCTCACCCACGGGTGGGCCGGCCGTGGCGGCACACCCAGAGGCACACGCAGACAGTTCTGCACGCCCACCCCACGGGTGGGCCGGCCGTGGCGGCACACTGAGAGGCAACCCAGGCCCTTCTGCACGCCCACACACGGGTGGGCCGGCCAGTAGCGGCACACCCAGAGGCACACGCAGGCTTTCTGCACGCCCACCCACGGGTGGGCCGGCCGTGGCGGCACACCCAGAGGCAACCGCAGGCCCTTCTGCACGCCCACTCCACGGGTGGGCCGGCCGTGGCGGCACACCCAGAGGCAACCGCAAACCCTTCTGCACGCCCACCCACGGGTGGGCCGGCCGTGGCGGCACACCCAGTGGCACACGCAAACAGTTCTGCACGCCCCACTCCACGGGTGGGCCGGCCGTGGCGGCACACCCAGAGGCACACCGCAGGCCCTTCTGCACGCCCCACTCCACGGGTGGGCCGGCCGTGGCGGCACACCCAGAGGCAACCGCAAACCCTTCTGCACGCCCACCCACGGGTGGGCCGGCCGTGGCGGCACACCCAGAGGCAACCGCAAACCCTTCTGCACGCCCACCTCGGGTGGGCCGGCCGTGGCGGCACACCCAGTGGCACACGTAAACAGTTCTGCACGCCCACCCACGGGTGGGCCGGTTGTGGCGGCTCACCCTGTGGCACACGCAAACAGTTCCTGCACGCCCACCCCACGGGTGGGCCGGCCGTGGCGGCACATCCAGTGGCACACGCAAACAGTTCTGCACGCCCACTCCACGGGTGGGGCCGGCCGTGGCAGCACACACAGAGCCCCACGCATGCCCCTTCTGCACGCCCACTCACGGGTGGGCCGGCCGTGGCAGCACACCCCAGAGGCAACCGCAAACAGTTCTGCACGACCACCCACGGGTAGGCCGGCCGTGGCGGCACACCCAGTGGCACACGCAAACAGTTCTGCACGCCTGCCCCACGGGTGGGCCGGCCGTGGCTGTAAACCCAGAGGCAACCGACGGCTATTCTGCACGCCCACCCACGGGTGGGGCCGGCCGTGGCGGCACACCCAGAGGCAAACCGCAGGCACTTCTGCACGCCCACCCACGGGTGGGCCGGCCGTGGCGGCACACCCCAGAGGCAACCGCAAACCCTTCTACACGCCCACCCACGGGTGGGCCGGCCGTGGCGGCACACCCAGTGGCACACGCAAACAGTTCTGCACGCCCACTCCACGGGTGGGCCGGCCGTAGCGGCACACCCAGTGGCAACATGCAGACAGTTCTGCACGCCCACCCACGGGTGGGCCGGCCGTGGCGGCACACCCCAGAGGCAAACGCAGGCTCTTCTGCACGCCCACTCCACGGGTGGGCCGGCCGTGGCGGCACACCCAATGGCACACGCAAACAGTTCTGCACGCCAACCCACAGGTGGGCCGGCCGTGGCGGCACAGCCAGTGGATCACGCATACAGTTCTGCACGCCCAACCACGGGTGGGCCGGCCGTGGCGGCACATCCAGTGGCACACGCAAACAGTTCTGCACGCCCACCCACGGGTGGGCCGGCCGTGGCAGCACACCCAGAGGCAACCCCAGGCCTTTCTGCACGCCCACCCACGGATGGGCCGGCCGTGGCGGCACACCCAGTGGCACACGCAAACAGTTCTGCACGCCCACCCCACGGGTGGGCCGGCCGTGGCGGCACACCCAGAGGCACACGCAAACAGTTCTGCACGCCCACTCCACGGGTGGGCCGGCCGTGGCGGCACACCCAGAGGCACACGCAAGCAGTTCTGCACGCCCACCACGGGTGGGCCGGCCGTGGCGGCACACCCAGAGGCAACCGCAGACCCTTCTGCACGCCCACCCACGGGTGGGCCGGCCGTGGCGGCACACCCAGTGGCACACGCAAACAGTTCTGCACGTCCCACCCATGGGTGGGCCGGCCGTGGCGGCACACCCAGAAGCAAACGCAGGCTCTTCTGCACGCCCACGCCACGGGTGGGCCGGCCGTGGCGGCACACCCAGAGGCAACCGCAGGCCCTTCTGCACGACCACCCACGGGTGGGCCGGCCGTGGCGGCACACCCCAGAGGCACACGCAAACAGTTCTGCACTCCCACTCCATGGGTGGCCGGCCGTGGCGGCACACCCAGAGGCAACTGCCGGCCCTTCTGCACGCCCACTCCATGGGTGGGCCGGCCGTGGCGGCACAACCAGAGGCAACTGCAGCCCTTCTGCACGCCCACCCACGGGTAGGCCGGCCGTGGCGGCACACCCCAGAGGCAACTGCCGACCCTTCTGCACGCCCACTCCACGGGTGGGCCGGCCGTGGCGGCACACCCAGAGGCACACGCAGGAACTTCTGCACGCTTACCCACGGGTGGGCCGGCCGTGCGGCACACCCAGAGGCAACACGCAGACAGTTCTGCACGCCCACCCCACGGGTGGGCCGGCCGTGGCGGCACACCCCATTGGCACACGCAAACAGTTCTGCACGCCCACCCACGGGTAGGCCGGCCGTGGCGGCACACCCAGAGGCAAACGCAGGCCCTTCTGCACGCCCACCCCACGGGTGGGCCGGCCCCTGGCGGCACACCCAGAGGCAACCGCAAACCCTTCTGCACGCCCACCCACGGGTGGGCCGGCCGTGGCGGCACACCCAGTGGCACACGCAAACAGTTCTGCACGCCCACCCACGGGTGGGCCGGCCGTGGCGGCACACCCATTGGCACACGCAAACAGTTCTGCACGCCCACCCACGGGTGGGCCGGCCGTGGCGGCACACCCAGAGGCAAAACAAGGCCTTTCTGCACGCCCACCCACGAATGGGCCGGCCGTGGCGGCACACCCAGTGGCACACGCAAACAGTTCTGCACGCCCACCCACAGGTGGGCCGGCCGTGGCGGCACACCCAGAGGCACACGCAAACAGTTCTGCACGCCCACCCACGGGTGGGCCGGCCGTGGCGGCACACCCAGTGGCACACGCAAACAGTTCTGCACGCCTACCCACGGGTGGGCCGGCCGTGGCGGCACACCCAGAGGCAACACGCAGGCATTTCTGCACGCCCACTCCACGGGTGGGCCGGCCGTGGCGGCACACCCCAGTGGCACACGCAAACACTTCTGCACGCCCACTCCACGGGTGGGCCGGCCGTGGCGGCACACACCAGAGGCAAACGCAGGCACTTCTGCACGCTTCACCCACGGGTGGGCCGGCCGTAGCGGCACACCCAGAGGCACACGCAAGGCTCTCTGCACGTCCACCCACGGGTGGGCCGGCCGTGGCGGCACACCCCAGTGGCACACTGCAGGCCTTTCTGCACGCCCACCCACAGGTGGGCCGGCTGTGGCGGCACACCCAGTGGCATCACGCAAACAGTTCTGCACGCCCACCCACGGGTGGGCCGGCCGTGGCGGCACACCCAGTGGCATCACGCAGTCAGCTTCTGCACGCTCACCCACGGGTGGGCCGGCCGTGGCGGCACACCCAGTGGCACACGAACAGTTCCTGCACGCTCCACTCCACAGGTGGGCCGGCTGTGGCGGCACACCCAGTGGATCACGCATACAGTTCTGCACGCCCACTCCACGGGTGGGCCGGGCCGTGGCGGCACACTCCAGTGGCACACGCAAACAGTTCTGCACGCCCACTCCACTGGTGGGCCGGCCGTGGCGGCACACCCAGTGGCAACACGCAGACAGTTCTGCACGCCCCACCCCACGGGTGGGGCCGGCCGTGGCGGCACACCCCAGTGGCACACCGCAAACAGTTCTGCACGCCCACTCCACTGGTGGGCCGGCCGTCGGCACACCCAGAGGCAAACC